>BJBW01003137.1:28711-264842 GCA_004320125.1 Scolopax mira
TGAAAGGATTGTCAGGCATTGGAATGGGCTGCCCAGGGACGTGGTTGAGGCACCATCCCTGGAGGTGTTCAAGAGATGAGTTGACATGGTGCTTGGGGATATGGATTAGTTTTGAATTGGTGTTTTGGGTGTGGTGTGTGCTTTTTGGGGTTTTTTTGTTTGTTTGTTTGTGGTTTTTTAATTGGTTGCGTTGTTTTTTTGGTTGGTTGGTTGGTTTTTGGGGGGTTTTGTTTGGTTGGTTGGGTTTTTTCATTGGTTGGACTAGATGATCTTAAAAGGTTCCTTCCAACCTAGGTGATTCTGTGAAGGGAACACGGTGTGCGCTGCCATTGTTGCTCCTTTATAATGAATCTACTTGACAGTGTCTGGGACACAGCTCTGATTCTCTTGCTGGGACACATCAGCCTTTGGTCTATCTGTTAACTCTCTACAGGAACACTGGAACAAGGACACAATCACTACAGGAGCCCTCCTCAAATGTGTGTTGCAGCCTTCAGAACGCACCATGTTCAGACCTGGAGGACAGATTTGTCTGTCTCGTACTGTGTCTTTCTTAGAGAAATTCAGACCTTGCTGGCAAAAAAACCTTTAGGTTTTTTTTTTTAGGTTGTCGGTATAATTCATGAGGAGCTACGGCATTTTCTTTGAACACTCCACCTTTATGTGGTGCTGCTGTGCTGCTGCTTTGGATGGCAGCCTAAGGGATAATGGTGGGCCTGAGTTGTGTCCCACAGAAACATACATCTTCCTCTATATATACACCTACTCCCCCAGTATCTGGGATGCTACTTTCTAGGCCTGTTAATCTGTGCTCCCCAGCCACAGGTTTCCTGCTCTGTATTTTAGGTGGGAGTGCTCTGGTATGGACTGCTTGCCATGGGTCCCTCTGCTGAGTTTCTTGGTTGCCTCCAGTCACAGATGAGAATTACCCAGCCTTTGCTTTCCCATAGGGATCTAATCCTCATCCTCAGCTATCTGCTGGTGCAAGGTTCATTTTGTGTTACAAAGGTCCTTCAAGGCCATCTCCAGGGCTTTGTTCACAATGTCTCAACATGGCTTTATCAAGCTTTATCTATTTCTAGCTGCACCTTTCTTGCCTGCAGCAAAGCTGTTCCCTCTTCACTTCTCACTCTCAGTTGACCCACCTTTCTCCTCTGTGTGGTGTCAGGAACAGTAACTGTCCCCTGCTATAAAGGCAGACAAGGGTCAGCCTTCTTACCAGCTGATCGTATTTATGGTGTTGCTTTGCCAGGATTCATCCTTCCCATTGCAAGAGCCGAAATCTACCACCTGTGGTAATTAATGGACAGCATTTTCAGCCTGAAATAATGAAACATCCTTTAGCTTCCCCCATGTAACTCACAAGCTTTGTAGCTGTAGGACCAGCTGGATTCCAGACACTAAAGGAATACCCAACCAGTTCAGGAGATTATAGTCTCTATGAATCAGCTATTCTGCCCTGTTGAGAGATACACTTCTGCATGAATATACTTAACCGTGGTTTTGTTTGAAACTTCATGTCAGAGAAAAGAGAGCTGGGAGGCAGCTTAAGAAGTTGCCAAACGCACTTTATTTCTAGGGGGAGCCTTATTACCCTCTATGCCAATCTTAATACATGTTATGTGACCCATTTTTAGCTTTTCCATGGGCAAAGGTTCCACAAACTCATAGTTTGTTCCTGTCATTAGACTTTCCTTAATGTTCGACCTAAATTTCCCATCTGCACTGATATTATTTTGTTATCCTATCCACACATTATTTCTTTCCTAGATGGCACACACTATTCTTTAGCCTCTAAAGCCTTTATCATGTCCTTTCTGTTCTCCTACCTCTAGCTTTAACAAGTCAGTTCCTCAGTCTTTCCTCACAGGCCGTGTTTTCTAATCCTCTGGTTTTTAGAGGCCTTCCAGCAAGTCCACAACTTTCTCAAAGTAAGATTTTGTAGCTCTGCATCATCCAGATGAGTTTGAATTGCTGTTAAGCATAATATGAAAGAATGAAGAAATATAATATTAGGGGGCACACTTCTATTACAATGATAAAATAGAGCATAGCAAAACTATTTCTTATCTTGTGGAAATCACACCTCAAACTAATCTTCAGTTAAAATATTCATTAATACAGCCTGAATAATAAGCATGTATATAACAATTACTATGAAACTCTAGCGTTCATTGCACTTAGGAGATACAGGTTTGTGCACATGAGAGATTCCGGCAAGATCAGGATAGCAGTGAATGAAGCTCTTTATATGTACCTGCCTAACAGAAAGGGATTATACACAAATGAATCTGCAGCTGGTGTTAGCCTATGTATATCGTGCTATACCACAGTGACCAGACTAGTTTCTGGAAGAGTGAAGATAAGGAGTAGGGATGCAGGCAGAGACTTGCACTGCACTGTGGTAAAATCTGTACGTTTCCTAAAGGAAACTAGTAACTATCTGGCAGGCACGAGCCAGCCCTTGTCTAGGGCAATTTCGCTACACACAAAACCCTCTCAGGACATAAATATCTTAGCAAGTCACTCAAGAGTGGAAACCTTGCTAATTTATTTTTTCTCACCCTCTCGCATCTAAGGAGAGGGAATTTAAAGGACTCCTGTCCTCTAGATTTGACTGCTGATGTTTTTCTGCTGATTGGTCCAGCTCACGCTTCCTTCCCCTTTATGGGACCTCCAGGAAAGAAGTTTCATCAGAAGGTGCAGTCATGAGCAAGCTTTTCAGCCCTTGTCCAGAAACTACTCTTCTCCACAGTGACTTCTCTGAGATACTCTGGGGACAGAAGCAGGAAAGACAATGTTGAAGGAGTCCTGTTCTGTACCTGACAACCAGGATCCATGTCTCTTTTTAGCACAGCACTCTACTGGTTTGTGTGTACACAGAAAACGGGCAGCTTAAATTTGTCTTTCAGAGCTCACCTCTTGGCATTGAGGCTGCCCAGGGAAAGAAATCCTGGGATTTAAGTGCAGGGTAGAGGGAACAAGGACCAAATCTACAGTCTGCCCAAAGGAAGCTTTGATGGTATCCTCACGTACCTACCTGGATGCATGTGGTAAAACTGTTTTGTTGACAACATCTTACCTAGACATCTAAGTACTGATCTTAATTCCCTTTTCTTTGCAAAATACACAACATGCACACCATAGAGTGGCAGTGGACTCATTGGTTAATTCATGTTTGTAACGCAGTTAATGGGTATGGTAAGGACCACCATTGTAAAGTCCAGGGAGAAACAGGTAATTTTTACCTTCTGAGAAAGGTTTGCACAGAACAGTAAAGAACTGGCAATGTTTACTGGATGGAAAGGGACAGCTTGTGAAATGAAAGGGAATGCTGTAGAAAAAATTATGTTTTGTTCTTAAAGGGCTTGTATGATTTTTGGCTGTTGAACTACGGGAGTGGAAAAGAGGAATTTATTTTACCTCCAGTTTAATTGGGGTCAAGGCAGCTACTGAAGTAGGGTGCGCTGCTTTGGTGTCCCTCTTCTTAAAAAGAATTAATACATTTGAAGTTGAGGGGCACAAAAATTACTTTTTTAAATATATTTTTTAAAGCTCTACAGTGTGAGACTTAAGGTACTCAGTCTCTTTAATTTTTTATAAGAATAGTGTCAGTGGCCTTGATAACAGTGTAGAAGTATCGCTGAGCAGGGGAGGTAGGGAATAGGTAGGCTGGGTGCTTATCTGAGAAGAGTACGATAAGAACCAGCACCTGCAATCTGAAAGCACATGAATCAAATTGTAAATTAGACACCCTTTTTAAATGGGATTAACCACTGGAACACATGTCTAAGGGTTAGTGGTACATTCTCTATCCCATGATGTCTTTAAATCAAGAACACATGATTTTCTGGGACCAATGCTTCAGTCAAGTATAAGAGTTTTGGGCTCTGTCCAAGGATAACAATGAAGTGACAGCCGTTTATATACAGAATGATCATTTCCCTTGGCCTTAAATGCTAATGAAATTATGAAGTGTGGATATGAAATTAAAGACATCTTCCAATATATGCTCAATAAAGATTAAATAGGACTCCACGTGCCAATTTTATATCTGGCATTTCCTAACTAGAAGTTGAATTTCTGCAATATTAATAATGTTCTTTAGCACTCGTGGACAGTCAACCATCTCTGGTTTAGTACTGTAGAATCAAATTTAATACTTCCTTGTCAGGAAGTATTTGTTTGAAATTATTTTTTTTTTTTCATTTTATACAAAGCATACCAATTCAGGTTCTGACATAGTCAACTTTCTCTCTAGTGATGTTGGAAAAAAAATATTTTTCATTAAAAAATGAAAAAAGTTTCTGTATTTCCATACGATACAGTATTGTGTATGCAAGAGAAATTTTGGTCTATTAGATATATTTAAGCATTTATTTTAATAGATAATAATTTTTAGGTACGCTCTTTTGTGACTGTTGTATTAGACATTGTTGCAGGGATGATCGAAGTCTCGTGTTGATTTTGTTTTATTAGTGGTTAGAAGCTCCAAATAGCCTTGAGCTGCTTTGCCTAAGGCCTGTGTAATTCCATGGTGGGACATTTATTTCTTCCCAAAGAAAGTATTGTCTAAATAAGCAAGTTGTTACCTGTTTTGTGTGTTATCCCCACTTTACATGTGGGAAACAATACCAAAAAAAGATGCCTTTCCTGAGGTCACAGAGGAAGCACGTGGGAACCCCAAGAACTGGAGCCTCCGTGGACATCTTTAACCAGGAGATCATCATTCCTATGTTAATAAGGTGAAGACCGATGTTTTACAGGATGCTGTAAGTGATTGAGGTTCCTTACTGACGTTTTCAGAAATTACTGAAGAACTCAAGTGGTTACAAATACGTTATATGGACAGCTCTGAGGGGAAAAAAATAATCAGTCTTCAGTTTATTCAGTTGTACTGTTGCTGTAAGTGATGTACTACTTGACATAAAGAAGCCTCTCAGACGTTGTCTCTAAGATACTGTAATGGGTTTTATACAGGTGCAGATTGAGATATTTTAATTATTTGGTTTTGCTAATGGTGATGTGTCAAAACCCCCAACACATGTGTCTTACATATACCAAGTCATATGAAAAGTCTGAGTTCTCCTTTGCAATATATTTCTGGGGGCTTCAGCCAGCTCTAATGGTTGTTCTCATAATTAATACAGAATACTGAACTTAGAGCCATGCAGCATCTCCTTTCTAAATATGTTTATGCTCAACTGAAGTCAGCTTCCTATTTTTATTTGTGGCTTATAGTAAATGCCCCGAGCGCATTTTGCACTCAGATTAATAACCACTTTGTCATCACAAACCTTCCCAGGGCTACCCATTTGGGGTTTGGTTTTGTTTAGTTTTTTTCTTTCATAAAATAGGGTCAGCATCATTCTTTCAAGCATTTGTAAAGAGGGAGGTCTGTCCCCTTTATTCAGATCATTCATTTCACATTTGGAAACTGGTCTTTTTTTTTAAGTAAGCAAGGCAGTGGTACAAGCTGCCTGGTGTAAGTGGTCTGGTTGGGGGATTTTTCTTATTTTCGGTGGTTGCCGGTTTAGTGTGAGATTCCAGGCGGGTTGAAGTGAACTGGGTTTCACTTGCTGTCACTGCTCAGGACTGCCATCAGAAGGAGGTGGCTGGCAGTGCTCATGCTGCTTTCCATATCACTAACCGGGAGCGCAATAAATAGCGTTCGGCTCATTGTAAGGCTCCTGAAATGAATGTGTGCAGGGACTCGGGTTAGCGCCTTCTCTACAGTGCAGGAGGGGTGTCTGCTGCTGGATACCTCAGTCTTTCTCTCCTGCCTTCATTGCTGGGGCTGCTGGGCTCGGGTCGAGTGGTGCTGCCCAACTTCTCAACAGGTAATCTTGTTCCTTTCGTACCGCATTAGCAAGGCTGCCCTTGAAATGCATCTGCGGAGCTCATCTGCAAGATGCTGGGGTTTATGAAGGTGCAGGGGTTAATAAATTGCGTCTCATTGATTGAGGGAGACTGTTTGGAAGTAGGCTAAGGCTCAAAACTTGCTTTCTCCTCTGTCCCTGTGCCAGGTGCCAAAACTCCTGTCCTCACCAGGAACCGCGCAGGGCCGTTTCCTGGTTTCGCACAAGTGGACAGGGTTTCAGTTGGGCTGAACAAGATAGTAATTCTGCAGAGGAGCGAGGCTTGATGATATTTGAAATAAGAGATGACTGTGATTTTTCAATTTTATTTTAGAAACCACAGATTTCTTCTTATCCTCTTGTTTCACTGTAAATGCTGTTGTTTTTTCTCCACTGATTTAACTGTGCACTGCTTGGGGAGCTTGTTTTTTGGTGAAAGTGTCTGGATAGACTTTAAGAGAAGATTCTTTTAGCAAGCATTTGGGTCTTTGGGCAAATTCCCTAAGGTAGAATTTTAACAGGCTCTTAATGGCTGAGGCTTGGGAGCCTACAGTCTGCAGAGGCATTCAGCATCACTGAGCTAGCTTGATAGTTCTGGGAGAGGTGCTGGAAGGGTGTCTAAGACCTCAGGCAGCAGCCTTAAGATTTGGAGACCTGGGTTTGGTACATGAGTTTTGTTGGATGGAGACATCAAACTGGGCCCTGTGTCCCCTGCCCACTCTGGTTTGGGAGTGGGTGAGAAGGGCTGTGCAGTTCAGCAACGTGCTGCAGCCCTGGGGAACCCCAGCTCGCACCCCAGCATTGCTCTGTGCCAGCTTCCCAGGGCAGGGTACTCCAGCTTATGGCTTGGGGACACATTGGTCCCACGAACCTTCAGCTTCCTGGAGGAAGAGGGTGAGGGTGTGTTTTGCTGCTGAGCAGGATGTGGCTGATCCTGGGCTGTATTTCTTCAGTTGCAACAGCCTCTCCGTTGTGCTTCTGAACATGACGATGTAGGCAAGGCTGCTGGTGCAGCCTGCTAATAATGCCTTGCTGTGTCCTCTTCTGCTGGGGGTTCTAACTGTTACTCTACAAATGGGAATGACTTAATCCTCAGTCCCTCCACTTGAGGGCAAGCGTTAATGCTTCCAGTCTTACTCCATAATCTTACAGTTAGAAAATGTGAAGAACAAAAAGATTACGTGACTTGACCAAGATCAGAATCAGGAACAGATTCCAGATCTCTTCCTCTCTGGTCTTGGTATCTAGCAGTGCTTTTTCACATCGTCCCTGGGATGGCTAACTGCCTCCTTGCTTTGCCTGCTCTGACCATAAGAAGCCTGGGTCCTTGGCAGGGCTTGGAAGCTGAGGGTGCTGAGGTAGGGTTGAGATTGAGCCCTTCACTGTAGAAGTATGTGGCAACCTTCAGGGAAAGACTTGCACATACAGAAATGAACAGGACCTCAGTGCAGCTAGGACTCCACTAGGACTTCACATGTGGCCTGACTCTTTCCCCAGACAAATACGAAGCCTCACTTTCCTGAGGAAGGTATGGGAATATTTTAAGCTAGCTACATCAGAGCCATGATGGTATTTCAATGATGAGTTGTCAAGTGGGTTAAGATGAGCAAGGTGCTTCTCAGAGAGGTAACTGGCTCAGGTATCTGGGCAGAGAGAGAAATAAGTAGGCAGGAACTGCATCAAATGTGGGTTCATTCAAGAGAGTGGTCTTGCAGTGTATTGATGCTGTGCTGAAGCTGTGTGCTCAGGATCTGGGAAATAAGAAACAGACTGTTTGTGTCTGTATCGTTGTAAAGCATTCAAAAACTCTCCCATGTAGCTGTGCCTATCTCTAATGTAAAAAAAAAAAAAAAAAAAAGCTTCTGCCTGTTTCCAGGTAGATAGGAGCTTATGGACTGAAGACCTATCCCAGCTGGTGGTAGCACCCATCTACCTTGGTGGCTGTCTCAGAAGAATAGGCACAGACAGGATGGCCTCTTCTTGCTTCACACAGGTTGTTTCCCCTCAGCCCCATCACCAGCATAGCTCCGCAGACAGGGAGGGAGCTATGCACCGTTTTGGGGATGGGGAACTGAAACCCATGAAGGCACTTTCATTAGGGTTACACAGAGAAATCTGTAACAAAATCGGAAATGTAACTCTGTAGATAAAGCAACAGAAGTTCCCGTTCAGGACTTGAGCTGATTCCTAGCGGTGATGTGAACCATGAAAGTTCCTGTCTTTTTTTTGTCCTCTGCAAGCCTAAATAATTTCTGTCTTCTGAACTGGATATTTTGTCAGTCAGGATACACTGGAGTAGGTGTAATAGCTTGCTGGTTGAATCCATTTGGAAGCTCATGCTTAGACAGGAACTGTTTTTTCCCACTGAACTCTTGCTTAGCTCATGAGGTTAAGTTAGTCAAGCTGTGCTCACTGAAAATAGTTTTGAGAGTAAGAATCCTAATCACATTCAGAAGCATTGAGCTGAGATTGGAAAGGGTGTAAATTACAACCAAAATGATGAGGAGATATGATCACATCCCAAGAAACTGGGACACACTGGTTTGTTCAGCTGGGCAAGATGGTAGAGATGAAATTAATGGTATATCTGGTAGAGTGGCTTTTAAAATGGAGAAAAGAAAAATGTTGGTGCTGAAGGCTCCGGTGATGCAAGAACAAAAGACAGTAAAATGCTCATTAAAAAAACACAGACAACAAACAGGTGAGGAACTGGGAGACTTTGGCCTTTGAGACCAAACAAGGGTTAGATTTAGCCACTCAAAGTAGTTAGGGAAATCACCTAGAGAGGTTATTTATGTTTTTGAGATGTGATTTATGAGACTGTGGCAGTTATCTGCTGTTGCCACAAGATTGATTTAGTAGCTTATTTCACAGAAAAATCTGGCACAAAAGATTCATTTGCCAGAGCGTCACTACCACTGCTCTTTCCCAAGAGAGATATCCAGCACTTGGCTATCCTGCTTTTCTGGTAGAGAAGTCCATGGGGGACTGCGAAAAGCTGTGGTATTTCTTGATCTGCTGTGAGATCTCAAAAGACGTGAGCATTTGATTTCTTGGAAGGGGAAAGTAATTTCTCATAATGTGAGTGCAGATCATTATTGCTTCAGTTATTAAAATTAAAGGTTTCTTTCTGCCTGACCTTCTTAGTCCCCTTCTTTACATGTCTTGACTAACGAAGTCTTTTATCCTCGTCTGATTGAGGCCAATTTTTTCCCTCCCTCTTTTACTAGAGGGACTGAAGAGTGACCGCGTTCACGTTGGTGAAGTTACCCTGGGTTTAGTTTGTCACATGTGACAGCAGAACAATGGCGCTGTGCTACTTAGTGGGAGTTGTGCTTTGTGGATATTTTTTCCTGTTATTATAGAGACAGCAGCAGAGTTAAGGCTATAATGAAGGGTCTCTTGTAATCACACTCCTACTCTGCTTTGAAAAAGGCTTTGTGAGCTTTGTATTTCGTATGTGGGCACTGCAGCCAGACAATCATTTTCTGGCAGCATTTACTGTGAATCATGCACACAGCTTGGAGTTTCTTAGTACAACATCTTAAGCATCCCTGTGTCATACTGTTATTATCCCAAGGATGTAGCCTAAAACTTAACCTCCTTGAGGGAACAACTTGCCCAAGTCTGCAGGCTCATCCCCAAGGCTTCCTCTGGAGTCTGTGGACTCCAGAACACTGTTCTGTACCCTGTGTTAGAGTACAACTACATTGCTCTCAGGAGAAGGTTTTCTCTTCTGAGAACTTGGTATGGTAGAAAAACTGCCTTTGTACAACTTGCCACCTAAATCAGATACAAAGCATTAGGCTGCGAGAATCCTCTGCCAGGTGCCTGGGAATGCTTTAGGGACATGAGGTGCTTTGTTTTAAGTGGTGTCTCTACAGCACAGAGATCTGAGTACTGCCAAAAACATGTATTTGTGTCCCTGTATCACTTGCAAAGTGTGTATATGCCTGACCTAAAGGTGATCTAAGGCCCACGAGCACTTAGATTGTGTTTTTTAGGTCTTGTGGCCTTGTGGACAGTGTATAGGACTGGAATTCAGCCCTGCTGGCTCCACTCGCAGCAGTGACCCTGGAAAACATATTTGGTTTTCAGTATACAATGGGAGTCAATATTGCTTTGGTATTTTGTATATATATAAACGGAAAGCTGTTGTTGAGAAATGTGAAGCAGAATTGCAGTGGGTCCTTTTCCTCTTGCATTGAGTCATGTAAAGCTCACAGAAGCCCTAAGGAATGATGTTTGTAGAGTTTTGCTTGTGTTTTTTTCTTTTCACACCAAGCTTCAAGAAGTGCATGCCTTTGGTGGGTGATGGGAAGATGGAAGTGAGATGTACATTGCTATCTCCTGGCAGTCTCTGTATGTTTGTCTGCAGTCCTGTCTGTAGAAAGCTTGGTAAATATGTGAAAGCCATCATAGAGTGTATGAGTCTAGCAAGATTTGGAAAGCAATTATTGTTCAAGTACTGACTTTCTTTGCACCTGAGGGAAAAAATTAATTCTGTACACTCTGGTTGCTCCCATTTGAATGCAAAATTTGGATTTAATGCAAGTTTCAGTTACAGAGAACTCATGAGAGAGGTTGTGTCAGTAAAAGCAATGACTTCAGTGTCTGTCATGACTGTGTACATTTTGTTAGAATATGGAGTGAAGGATGGAAGTTTTCTTGCTGCATCTGCCCGTGACACTTTTAGATTCTGTGTGTCCAGCCTGAGGTGACTGAGACTGGAAAATAAAATACAAAAACTTAACTCAGCCTTACTATCGGCACAGCCTCCACCACATTTAACTACATCTGTTCTTATCTTTGATAGTATCTGTCATACCCTGTCATTGGTGCCATTCCTTACACTTTGACAGTACCAGGGAAAAACGTGCACATGTCTTTTCTTTTTTTTTTTTTTTAAAGGACATGTTTATATTTCCCACATAACTCTTTTCTTTGTATTAGCATTCGGACCTGAATTCCAAGAGGCACTGAACCAGTGCTTTCCAATTACTGTGATCCGTAGGTAGAAGCTGTGTTGTCAAAGCAGCCTTAATCTCTTCTCAAGTACCTGGCTTGGACATCGCTTTCACGCTCTCTGTTCCAGTGGTGATGTCTATTTCCTTTCCTGAGGGGACATTCGGGAAGCTTCAAGCCACCTTTGCAGCACTCTGGGGTGGTCCAGCAGCAGACGTGCAGCACAAGCCAGGGATGGCTTAGACCTGTTTGGGAGGAGGCACTAAGGCCTCTCTGCAACTTGGGAAGTCCCGGGTCCATGTACCTGAGTGACTCCCTCCTGCCTCAACCACCCCAAATGCCAGGACCAGCACAGGCCATTTGAGCCCCAATTCTGACCAGTCAATGTGGATGTAGGAAACAGTAGCTGGACCAGAGGGCACAATATTTGTTGTCATCTTCAGTGAAGGCCCTCTCATCTCTGGAACTTGATATCTGATCAAACAAAGCTCTGGTAACAGTCTCTAAAAGCAACAGCTCTTTGCTGAAATAGATGGTGAAAATGCTTCATGCTTGTCTCTCGGGGACTTGGTGGCAACTGAGAGTGGCTTGCAAGTACAAAGAAACTTTTTTTAAAAAAAAAAACTGTCTCCCCTTCAGATGCAGCCTGATCTCAGAAACCTGAGCTATTGTCTTTCCATCACCACCTAATCAGAAGTTTTGATAGAAAAGCCAAGTGCGTGGCAGCACCTGTGAGCTGGGTCACAACTGTGCGCACAAAGGGACATTGAGGTAGGTAGGGCTGCTCATGCATAAACTGGGACTTCTGCCCTCCAGCATTACTTTGAAGAGAAGAGTCACACTCTTCTACATGGTGTAGCTGTGCTCTTACTTGCCACGCTGCCTCTATTGCCTCGGGTAGAACCTGCCAGAGGGATTTGGAGACCCAGCAGCACTCAAGACTGATGGGACAGAGCGTTGTTACCTTTCATTTATCAAGTGAGAAAGGAGAAACAAAAGAGTTAGAGCAAAGAGCTGAAAAAAACCCCCAAACATTTCTCAGGCAGAGGCAGAAGAGCTTTTATAGGCAAGGCAGGTGCTATCTGTAACATCTAGAAGAGGAGAAGGCAATGACTTTGCACAGAAGGTAGAAATGCATTGTCCACTTATGTAATACTGCTGCTTTCCCAGGTGCAGTATTCTCAGCTATTTATTTTGTGGTAAGAATTACTGACAAAAGAGGGTTCAGCCAGCACTGCTGACCTTTGTGAGGCTCACTCCCCTTAGCCCCTTGCATCTTCTTGAGCCCTCCCTCCTATGCAAGAAGGAAAGGAGGGCCAAGGTCTGGGGATACTACAAGTGCCTTTTTCAAGCAGGTCAGCAGACTGAGAACTGAACTCAGATCCTTGGCTAGGGTTTACCTCACATGCGAGCAAGACCCATGATCGCCGTCTCTCTTAATGTGCCTGGGATTCAGGTGCCAGCTGAGTTTCTGGTAAAGATCTTTTCCCTCCTTTTTCTGCTTCGGGATGTGAGGGTGTAGAGACTCACAGTCAAACTACTACCTTCTCTTGCAAACAGCACCAGAGGAGAAACCTCAAGCAGAAGCAAGGAAAGCAGTTGGTTTCCTATGTACCCTCAACAGCTCATGATCTTGGTTATTTCTTAGAGCAAACAAGTCAGATCAGGCTCATTCCAACCACAGCAGACACTAAGTAGATCTTGGGGACAGGAGGAGGCTGACTGGCAATCCTGCTGATACAAAATGTGCAGTAGACAAACTGGTGCTTGGGATCCGAGCAAAACCCAGATTGGAGTGAATTCTTTTGTCCTGTAGGAAATAGTGAGTCTTGTGCAGGACCAGAGGCTGAGTGCTCTGAAATGGGGTCAGGCCATTTCTCCAGGCAGCGCCTCTTCAGTCCATGATTAGGAACAAGCCATTGAGGGGCAGCTCCAGAGCCAAATTCACCTCTTAAAGAGTTTGTGCTCTGATACTTGCTCTCTCAGGCATCCTGATACAAGGCACACTCTGCTGTGGATTTGGGTGTCAGGATTAGCTTTGGTATCTGACATTATAGGAGCTCCCAATGAAGCTTGAGCCCTGAACAGGGCATTTATAACTCACTGCCATCACTTTGTCTCACACCTCCCTCCTCCTCAGGTAAAGGAGGCCTACGAAAGAGGAGTTCAGAGAGCTGAAGATATTGCCTGTGTCAGTTCAGATTAAACTCACCCACAAGGTGGGGAAAGGTAGATGCTCTAGCATCTACTGTCTCTATACATATGGAGCAATCGGCTCCTTTGGCAAAAGCCTCAAAAAGTTGAGGAATGGGCAACATTAGAGAATGGTTCATTAATGTTTATAAAGTGCAGTTACGCTTTTAAGTGTGTGCTGTGTCACGGACTCTTCAAACTGATAAAAACAATAGCAAGCTGTCATGCCTGATTCTCTCTTGCCATTTCAGCCTTGCAGGTAGAGGAGAATCTGTAACAACATTGGGAAAAAAAGAAGAAACAAGGAGATTCTTTTTCCCCAGTCCATGGAAAAATAATCTGTTGGATTATCATCTGGAAACTGTGGAAAGTACCAACATGAGCAACGAGAGGCCGGTAAACCCTGGCACATCTACAGTGCCTGAGGGCCTGAAGAGAAAGAGGGGAAGACCGAAAAAGCAGCCCCAGGTGAGCGGGCCTAAGAGGCTGCCCGAGGATGCTCTGGCATTAGCCTGATGGGATTTGCAGGGAGCCTTGTGAAGTGGCTCGCTAACAAAGAGGCATTCTGTGATAAATATTATTGCTATTCAGGAAAGCAGTACACCCTGGGGCATCTCAGCCACTGGCTAAGATGGAAATGGCATGAGAGGAGCTCTCCAGATCTCTGTTTCAGTCTGGAGACTTTCAGGTGTCACCACGCTGTTTCTGCACCAGTAGTTAGAGGGAAGAAGGCCAAAGCTTTTTCTTTTCTCACTCCAGACACGATGGTCAGAGCCCTGGGAACATATACTAATTTCCCCACTCCAAAAGATAAAGGGATAGGAGTCTTACTAGCCATCTTCTAATGTGCTTCAGCAGCTGGAAAAGCAGAGACAACCACATATTTAGTGGTCTGGGTGCTACTACTGGTGTAAGACAGTCTTAAGACACATTAGAATGAGAAGCTATGACCAGGGATCATCCCACTTAAATTATTTTCTCCTTTTATTCCAGGAGGAGGCTGTGGGACCATTGCCAGCAAAGAAACCACGAGGAAGGCCAAAAGGAAGCAAGAAGGTGACCGCTGTATCTGGACAAATGGTAAGAGTAAATGGCATATTTTCTTTTATGGTGGAAAGAGAAGCTTGTTGTCCCCTTTCCTTAAAGCATTGCTAGAGGGACAAGCAGGAAAGTTTCTCTTAGCTTAGACAGTGAAAGTTGCCCCTAATTCAGGGGCTCAGCTTTATTTGCCACTGTTAGACAAATCAGTTATTGTGGTCTTAGTCTTAACTCACCTCCCAGCCTTCCTGTGTTGCCACTGCCTGTTCAGCAGCTTCCTTGTAGCATTTCTCCTCCACCGCTGCCAAATAATCACAACCAGCACAGTCTGGCAGGTGTTTCCTCCTCAACTGTCTTCTATCCCCAGGTTTTGCCTTTTCTGTACTTGTTGCACAAGAATGTTATACAGAGGTCACCTTGGCCAGGTTCAGTATACTATATCCCGATATATTAGGTACAATGCCCAGCAAACATGAGAATTGAAAATACTTTTTTCCCCTTTGTTTTCAATAAAGGTAGAGCCTTCTTTTGGGAAAAGGCCAAGAGGGAGGCCCCGCAAGTGGGTGAGTACAGTGTTTGGTCCTTTTCCTCTTCTCCAGTCATGGATCTTGGGGGATTTTCAGTTGTTTGCTCTTCTCAGGGTCTATCTACAACAACATTCTTTCAGCCTGGGTGGCCTGGAAATCTAATGCTTTAGGAAAGCTGACTGCCTTTCCAGTACCATACCCCTAAGATTCAGCTCCTGAAGAATCGTGAGAGCCCAGTAGAAGTCCTGTCTTTAATTCAAGACATATTAGGCTTCCACAGTACTTTTCCAGGCTGGGAGGTCAGACCAGAGATTCCATCCTCCTTAGGGGAGAGGGATTACCTTCCCAGGAGTCTTGAAAGACTGAAATGATTGCTTAGTGTATCAATTTGTCTCAGAAGAAGAAACTTAAAATTAAACAACAAGAGGAATTTGGTGAATGACAAAACTTTGAATCCTGCCTGCAGGAGGCTCTTTTATGCAGAAACCATAGGATTAGTAAGAATCAGTAGTTAGAAAATGAAGATTTCAGGGGAAGAAAAAAGCTTTGAATCATTAGGATATTTGACTTGGCTTGTCCATGTCAATGGACACAACTTGGCTGTGTCCATGAGGGGAGGCAGAGATGAAGAAAAGAGAGGCCATCTTGTCTTGGACAATGGTACAAACGATTGTCCTGTATGGGTACCCATGAACTACAGCAGGTAAATGCAAGTGCAGAGGCCAAAGGACTCCAGAGGAGCTGGGAGGCAGTTCCTGGCACCAGTTCATGTGTTCTTCATCTAACCCGAAATAGGCAAGTTTAACCCTCAGGAGCACTCCAGTGCCTTTCTCTTTGCTTCATCCAGTAAGGGGAAGAGCAGGCAATGGAATTCTGAGGGAGGAATTGATTCAGTTCCAGCTCCTCCTGTTGCTGTGATGCAGTCTAAACAAGGATAGAGAAGCCTTGGCTGTGAAACTCTGTTATTGTAGGGTTCAGGAAAGCCAAAAAAAGGTGAAGTACTTATAAAGCTGAAGATACTATGAAGGAGAAGTCAGAGCGAAGGTTTCAGAGCAAGAGGCAGTTTATAAAACACCTGCTGGTAGGGCTGTCTTGTGGTTAAACTGACAGTAATAGTGACAGAGGAGATTTTAACATCTGCAAAAAAGCTAGCAGGAATAGTATTTCAGACCTATCTTCTCTTTTTTTGTTGATAGGAGTGCAGTTTCAAAGAAGAATTTCCATGGAAATTCTTACTTTTCTGTAATTTTTATTAGATTATTATTAGGGGTAATGGGTACAAGTTACTCCTGGGGAGATTCCAGTTTTTCACAGTAGAGAACAAACAGTCCTTGGAATAATATTCCCAGGGAAGTGGTGGATTCCCCATCATTGGAATTTTAAAGATGGAGGTAGACAGGGGCTGGGCCATCTTGTCTAGACCGTGCTTTTGCCAAGCAAGGTTGGACCAGATGATCTTTGAGGTCCCGTCCAACCTGGTATTCTATGATTAATTAAAACGCTTCCTTGTAAGTTCAGTTGACACTTTATTCTTCCTTGAGACCTTTATGTCACACAGAAGAAGCAAGGCAATAGTTTGGAGCATCCTGGTATCTCCCAGAATCTAATAAGAGTGGTACTGAATGTCTGGTATCCCTCTGCTGGGTGTGCACATAGGCTTCTCTTTATTATTTTTTAGAATCATAGTTATGTTGGAGATCCTTTACTTCAAACCACTGCTCAAAGCAGGTCTAATTGGATCAGGGTGCTCAGGGATTTGCCTGGTCTATAAACATCTATAGCATGCTAGAAATAATTTATAACCATCTCTCATCTGTAACAGGCTGCAAATGAGGTCGGAAAAGACTCTCTTCCAGCCATTCTCTTCTGTAACAGATCATAGTAGATACAGTTCTGGGTCAGGCTCAGGGTTTTGCAGTTAAATTGAGGTAAATTGATCTATAAATCAAAATAAACTTGTTTTAACAACTTGAGGAATTTTTGCGGGGCAAAACCAAAGCAGAAGGAGAACAGCCATTTGGTTTTTAATTTTGGATGGACAAAATTTTTAATTGTTCAGGACAGGAAAATGTCCTGAAATATAGAAGGCGATGTAAAGTTTTCTTCATGGCTGCATAACGGGGAGATTTTTTTTTCAAAGTGGAGGGCTGTGTCTCGTAAGGCTGACATTATGGTGGATCATTATGGATCCTGACAACCATTCAGAGGCGCTTGTGAATGTGTGTGGACACTACATGCACTGGTGCTTGCTCTTGTGTAGTTGGATGTAGGATGGGGTGGCAAATGGGCATGCTTTCAGGGCTGCAGAACCTTGTTTAAATAACATTGATCAAAGGCTTTTTGCTTTCCATCTACTTTGCATATTAGCAATTTTGTCTCTTGATACTGAATTTGATGTGGATGTTTCTCTTTGTAGCCTCAACTAGTGTCCCAAGATGGAGTGCCTCAGGAAGGAAATCCTCAGGGAAGCAGTGACTTGAATTTGAACTCAGCACCAGCCGCCCAAGGTTTGAAATGAGAGAATCATAATTACATGAGACCAAACTGTGCAGCCGTGCTCCTGGCAAACCATGCATGTACCCCCAAAGCTCTAGCACTGGCTGCAATCATTCTGGTAAATTCTACAAATGGGAGAATTTGGAAGGCTTCCAGGCACATTATAACAGGAAGGCTAGCACATTCCTTCCATCTAATTCAGTCGTGAATATTTCAGCAGAAGTGGAGGCAGAAAAGAGGAATGGGAAGAGAATCTGTATCTCTCTGTCTTTCCAAGAATTCGTGTATCTGAGGTTCTGGTCTCTGTTACAGGTGTGGCTCAGGGAAAATGATCTATCATGAATGTCTTGCCCTTTTTTTTTTTTTTTTTGTGAAGGAAAAAAGAAATTAAGATCCCTTGACATTTGGGACATTCTGGTATTCTGGAGATAAACTCCTGCATGCCTCCCTGAGAGTCTTGCTCTCTCCTTCCTGGCTTGTACTCCAAGGCAGTGCTCTCTACTAGTGGCTAGCATGCTAGCAGAGGGGCTAGTGCATCAGCACAGAGAATGACAACACTGGCAACTTTCTATATAGTGCTGCAAAGTTATCTGAGCTTCTCTGAGATGAGACACCAGATAACTTGTGCTGCTGTTGTAGGAACTTAGAGATGCACCAACCAGAGCCCCAGCCTCACTACAGCCCTGGGAAAGTGCAAATCCAAGTCCAGCTGATACCATTCTGAGCTACTCCTGAGGTAGATGCCAGGAAAACTTGCATACAGCTGAGTCCCACCTTCAGTGAGCGTTGTAGGAAGCTATTAATTAAATATTTTCCCTTGAGTGGGAGGGGGAAGAGAGCCAGCAAGCCAGGAGAGGCAGATGTTGCCTTGTTTTGCCATGTGGTCGGCACAGCTGCTGCCTCATCCCACTGCCGTTAGCGCTGTCGAGTGTGGCGTGCGGAGGGAGTTTAACTGACGCTGGGCAGCCAAACCCAGCCTCAGGTTCTTAGAAAGTCCCTGGAAATGCCACATGATAAAATGCCAGAGTAGTTAACCTCAGTCGTTCGATGCAGTTTCCTCTCAGGCTCCTGCTCCCGTATCGTTTCCTGCCACCGAGTTGTGTGATGACATCAGCGATGCCGCAGGCTCACGGATGATGAGCTCACCTCCGGCCCTGCCGCTGCCTTTTTGTAGTGCTCCTAAGCATCACCCCAAACCACAGCCAGTGCGGGTACTTTCTTCTTCCTTTCAGTTTGAGTGGGAGCGAGGGCAGTGACATGAGGAATCCGTTTCCCTCCTGTCGCAATGAGGTAGAACCAGATGTGACGGGCCGAGCGGATGCTGCGGTCGGTGGGAGGTGGCAGCACAAACCCCTCTGTGTCCGTGAGCTCAGCCCCAGGGAAGGAGAGGGGAGATTTACTGTTGGGGAAGGTGTGCACACCTGTAAGACAAATACCAGCCCATTGAAAATGAGTGGGGTTAAGTGTGTACTGTATGAAACCTGGCCACTGTCTGGAAAATCTCCTAACAGTTGTTATTCGCTCAGGGAGCTGGAGTGGTCTTAGATCCTGTCTTAGAAACTTCTGACTAAAAAGGGAAAGAGGAGACTTACTATTCTGACTTACCAGAAACTATAGATCCTGTGGCTTGTTTGCAAGCCAGGTGCAGCTGTAGCATCTTTCAAAGAGGTAATTTCTGGATGAAACCATTCTGTGGGTCTGGGTTTAACTTGGGTACTATATGCCTGCAAGCTTTTGTGCTACTTGTGCAGGTGGCTATTGCTCTGAGATTTGTCTGCAATCACATAGCGATCTCCTGCTATAGGCACAGCCAGAGATTTTGGTCATTGTGGGGTTTGTTGGTTTGCCCTTTCCTTTCAGTGAGGATTTTTGAGCTGCTGTGCTAGAGGGAGGGCACGGGAGGACTCATGTACTTGCTCATCCTGCAGGTTGTATGCTGTGCAGCTCTGGGTGGGAAGGAGATCTGCCCTGAGCTTCACGTCTGCAACATTAAGAAAGAATTACTGAAATAAACAATGACTGACTCCCTGCTCTTCAGTCAGTCTGTCACAGGGAGAATCAAGACATAGGAAGAGCTGGACTGGAAATATGCCAGACTTGCAAGCCTGCCCTGGGGCAGAGAGCTGCTTTAAAGCAGGCTGATGTTTGTCCATCACCTTTAGCTGGGGATCCAGCTCTGTTTTTCCCAAGGCACTGGTTATGGGTGATTCTAGGTTATCCAGGAGCAGGCAGGAGCTTGTCAACAGTTCAGGCTTTATTTTGTTGCTACCTGGAGATGTTGCCAATCACAACTCGGCGGTAAAATTTTCAGTTTGTCTGAGCCATGAAGTATTTTTCTTCTCTTTCATGAGTACCACTACCCAATGATTGATGAAACCAATTTCAAAGCCTTCTAAGCTGCAAAAACAGCCTTGGTTTGTTTCAGTAACCTTGCTTGGCTAATGGAGTATAGGTGTGAGAGGGGAAAGAGTTTGCTTTATGGCAAAATTTCCAAGTCCCAGTCCAAAGCCAGAAGCAGCCTTGGGATCTTGCTCCTTTTTGTCTGTCTTTCCTTCCCTGTGTTCTTCTCAGGACACCGAGAGATGGAGCAGCTGCACGCTCCTTTGTCTTGCTTTGTTCCTCTGCTGCCCCAACAGTCACCTCAGCTGTCCCTGAAACCAAGGGCTTTGTTGCAGATGAGAGCAAGGCTGAGTAGCCAGAAACGTTCCCTTCTCTGAGACCATTTTCAGACCTTCTATGCGTCTACTTTCCTGATGTTTGTGACACTGTGTAAGACATATCTGGTACTTTGTGTCTCATGAGGATCCAGGGTGGCAGTTGGTAATACATATAACTGCTGACAGCAGAAGTTGATCGTGTGTGTTTGTGCTGCAAAAGCCAGAAAATCTCCCACAGACTGTAATATCTGGGCTCCCAACAGCCTCATGCTGAGGGCTACTGCCAGGGCAGCTGTTTGTGTCAGGCTTTAGCCTGGAACTGGTACAAGAGCAATGGGAATGTTGTTGTGGAGACCTTTGGTTGTTTGGGAGTGGATTCTTGCCAGCTTTTAACCTTGGACTGACTGTGTAAGGGGGATTTTGGGCAGGTAGGCTCCTCTAGAGCTCTAACCCTCTCTCTCCCATGATCTTTTCCTTTAGGCATCACTGGAAAAGACGGTTCCAGGCCCAGCAAAACTACTGGTGTTAGGAGATCTCTGAGCAACATCCCTGCCACAGCTCAGTAGTATGCCACCTGTTCATGTCTTGCGGAAGCCAAAGGACTGGAAATCAAACAGGATTTTTAACGTCATACTTCAAATTCTTCCTTTGTGATAGTTTTGGCCAAGCTTTCTCTCTGGTTGTCTGCTGGCTTACCCCAAACATACAAACAGGGACTTAGAGGAAGAAATGGCAAATGCCTTGTTGGAGAGATGCCTTTCACAGTTTGTAGTATGTCTTTTGTGAAGTAGTATGTCTTTTGTGAAGATATTAATCTTTTTTAAAAATACTTGGATAACACGGTGCCTTTCCCTGCTACGGACAGCAAGAGTTCAACAGAAAGGTAGCATTGACTCTGTAATGCAGATGCAGTACAGAAAACCTATTTACACAGCTAATTGCTGAATATACTACCTCTGGTAGCTTGATGGAGCAGTCCCAAGAGCTTATGTTTTGCTCAGTTGCCCTTAGGAATTGCATCTGAAAGACAGTCTTTGAGCCCTTTCTTTGCTATGGCCATTTCTTTACTTCATGGCCATTCCAACTAACCTAATGTTGCTGCTCCATTGATCAGTAACTTGGATACTTTAGAGGAACGTTCATACCCAGATGTCTTGGGGATTGATTCTGAAATTTTGATCTAAATATTATCAGCTCTGGGCCATATCTTACAACTAGCTTTTGGCCTGGTGGTGCTCCCCCTGAATTCACTAGCAACTCTGAGTGCACACTGTTTACAAGTTTAGTCACAGCCACTGGATTTCATCACTTCAAAGGAGTGTCTGTAAAGAACCAGTTGCACACAGGTTGCTTCCTTGCAGAGCCTCAGGATTCAATTTAAATTAGTTGTATCTTCAGTCCGTAATGTGCATGTGTGGGGTCCTCTAGTGTTGTAGCTATGCAAATAACTTGCTGATGCAGTTCAGTTTTGGGAGGCAGCAGTAGCCAGCTGGTGTGAGGTTGTTGCTGGCTGCTCTCAGTCTCACATTGTATGCAGATTTGTGCTTTAGGTGTCAGAGCTGATCCTGCCTAAACTCTGAGGAATTGAGGGTATTTCCAATATCCAGTTGCAAACAGTGAAATCCTGGTGGTATTTTCCATCTTGTGGATGCTCTGCCTGCTTATTAAAGGGACAAAATGGGTATTTCAATTATCTTTGACATGTTGTAAAATTGTTTAGCTTTACAGCGTTAAATATTTAAACAGAACATAATTGGCTTTAAATTTATGGCATTGCATAGCAGAAATCCATGAAATGGCAGTATATATTGAGCTCATTTATTATCCTTTCATCAGAGGTCTGTTCCTTTAGCAGGTATTTATTTAACACAAGAGAATATATGTAGAATTAAGAGGAAGGACTGATTGGAGAGAGATAATAGGAAAAAAAGGGTGGGGTTTTTTTCTTTCTAGTTTTTGTCCATTCTTCCCAGTTTAGTAGTGACTAGAGTCCCAATGCTGTTAATTCTATATGTTGCCTGGTTTGCCCTAATAGCATTTTTTTGTGTATGAAGTTTGGTCATCTCAGCCCAAAACTGCATCACAGATAACCTTTGTGCTTCCTCTGTCACATAGCAGAGAAATCAAGGATTAAATGGATTAGATTCCAGAGACTGACTTAAATCTTCTGCTGTAGGATGGGCTGTGCTGCCAGGTATGGAAAGAGTTTTACCCCCTTCTGCTGTGTGGACAAATCCAGGTGGGACATCATGCATGCAAATCTGTAGCTGTTGATGGTTACATGAGAAGATCCAGCTGATGTTCCTCTGAATTCTGGTTCAGGAGCTTCTCTTCTTCAGGGGACACACAAGTTCAGCTGCAGTTCACATCTGAGTCCAGAAGCCACTCCAGTGGCAGCCCAACTTCTTCACTGGATTCTCAGGTGAATCGGCAGGTTTAGTACTGTCCTTACAAGGCTGTATTGCCTATTTAATTAACCCCTATTACCTGAGAGCAAGAGCTGTTACAATGTGAGACTGGAACTTTTTCTTCTTCTAAATGGATTAGGGATTGCATCTGCAAGAGACTCAGGATTTTCTTATGATGTCAGTCAGGCCATTCTCAGCAGGTGGCATGGAGGAGGGATGGAAACTGCCTCAGCTAGATAGTAAATCCATTGCTTTACGTCAGCAATATTCCTCTGGGATGTGCATACAAAGCCTTTCTCTTCCTTTCTTGAAAAAAAGAAAAAAAAGAAATCTAGTCTTTGCTACCTCTTAATACCCTGTTGGGAAGCCACAGTAGAAAACATGTCTCCATAAAACTGCAAGTGCTTGAGGAGAACAAGCAGAATTCCACGCCATTAGGAGCTACTCTGTGTGTAGTTGAAATCCCAGGCCACAGCTTCAGCTTCAATGGTCATGCAGAGGCTTGGAATGAAAGTCAATGCCTGGTAAAGGTGGGCAGAATTCCACCTTTCAGAGATGTAAGATCTCGCACTGGATTACTGGGATTTTCTTTTTTTTTTAATGATAAACAGTTTTTATTGCTCATATAGTCAGTTACCTTTTCCATAGAGCCAATTCCTACCTCTAAGCAAATGCATTTCAGGTGTTTTCAAGCTCAGACGCTTTTGGTCTGACTCAGTCAAAAATAAGAGGTCATTAGTCTGATCAAAACACGGGTTTGGTGAAGGCATAAAGAGTGTTGGCAACTTGCAACTTGTTTGTTTTTAATAAAGGTATAAAATGTAGCACCTCAGGCTTCTGCTTTGCCTCCTCCATGTGCAACAACCTCGGCACACACGCATTGCCAGACAAGATGTGATTCCCTTTATTTGGAGTTTGGGGGTTTATAAAACAAGTTTTGGTCATTCAGAAGCACCCACAGATCTATGTGACAACAAGGAATAACGAGCAGGAGGAATCACGCATGGAGGAAAACAGATAGACCCTTAAACCCAAGTGTTAGTACCTAATTCCATCCTCTTGTGTATCTTGTAGTATCTCTTAACTGGCTTGATGGGAACACAAACCAGTTCTGCTTCGTGTGTACATCCATGAGTCTCCACAGCTGAGTCTGTTTATGCCCCACATTGTTCTGTGTGCAACTATTTAACTTTTCATATAGTCAATTCTGTTCCTGTGCACAGCCTCTTCGGCTAATCTGACAGCTTTCCTAACTAATCCCATGTTCTGGGTCTGTGGGCCAGATAATGAGGCAGAAATAATACCAACAACAGCGCCGAGGAGCTACTGATGCTGCTGCCCACCATGTTCACCCCGGTGTGGGCAGGCTCTCGTGAATGGATCTGCAGGTGAATCCCTAGTCTGAGCCCCAGGAATTCAGCTGCTTAAAGGATAATATGGCAACCAAGTTGGAATTTGTCTTTCTGGACAGCCAGAATCTGCTGGGCTGGATTCCTGCCTTCCCAGCTTCTCCACCAGACACCAAGCCTTCCTGAAGAGGTCTGAGATTCCATCTGTGGACCACTAAACCTTGACCTCTGCAAAGCTTGTCCTTCCAAGTTTTTCACGCTTACTTCAACCTCTGAAAGAGTAATTGCATAAAATGCATAAAAATTACCAACAGGTACTGAAGATACACTCCAGCAGTTTTCTGTGAAAAGTGGAAATGATGGGGGGGCAAAAAAGACAGTCACACCAGATTTCATTTAAATAGTTTAATTATATTTCAATGCTTAAAACACAGAAACACTGGAATTAAATTACATCATAAAGCTTCTGTTAAATTGTACATGTACTTCCAAGAACTGAGAGAGGAGGCGCTACTGAACTAAAAGAACACTCCAGTACAAGCCCAGCAAATACCCGTAATATTCTTTTAGTCGTATTGTCTGTACTTCTTTAATTTAAGGGTGGTCATCACAGAAAAAGCCTACCATTACAGGAGGAATGGTTAAAGAGAACTCCTCTGTAGGTGTGTTTGTTATACAAGATGTATCTCAGCATTAACATGGAACAAGGTGCGTGGTTTTGCACCTGAGCTGGCAGCTGCACGTGCAGCATGTGGAGTTGGGGAAAGGCTGTTGGTTTGAGGAAACAGCTCAGCTTACACTTGCCTTTTACAAAGCTTAAAACAACAAATGAAGTTCCAATCCTAAGAGCTGTAGGGGAAACGTTGTGATTTAGGACAGCCACGAGCCCCTGCTGCTGCTTGCATCCCTGTCCTGCTGCTGCAGCAACGTGCCAGCTGGTGGAAAGAGAAATCCCACGTCTCTGTGGCTGCCCTCAGTGAGCACTTGGAGGAGATGGTAAGTGTGTGGGTGTGGGTGATGTATTTGCTTCTCAGCTAGTCACGTAGGCATAACCTCTGGGAAGACCCACAATGTCCAATTCTAAGGCCCTAAACCAGATTACGTTGAATATTTGCACCCACACACCTTCCTTCCAGCAGCATCCCTAGAGTGCAAACACCAGCAGCAACCAGCAGCCTGGGACAGCCTCCTGGCTATGGAGGATGGGCTGTTTTCCACAGGTAATGACACTCCTGGTCCTAATACACTTTGAGGACTCCCTAGTTTTAAAGTAGAGAGAGATACTAAAAAACTGGAGCAACTTAGCCCTGCAAAACTGCCATGAGGAAAACCGTGTCAGTAAAGGAGGGAGGGCTGGTAAGGAACTCTGCCCTGCAGGGGTCTGTGGCACATGCCCAGGAAAAAGTCTGCATTTAATGAACACAGAAATATAAAATCACAGTGGGGAAGATAAAAAAACCTCAAAGATTGGGGAGAACAAAAACTAACTGTCAACAAAGCACATGAGATCTGAATTGCCACTCAGTGAAACATCTCCTCACATAAAGCCTACCTCTACATCTGCATTCAAATTTTGGCTTGCCCAAATTCCCTTTTGACTGGTGCTGTGGACGGCATAGGATCTGACTGACAAATGTATACACTGCAAAAAATCCAGGAGGTGATCAGTACGTGGCTGGACACTGATGTTTGCATTCAGGCTCTGCTGCTGGCCCTGGCTGCTCTGCTGGCCTGTAGCACTTAGGACTGGTGGCCACCAAAAGGCTTTGCACTGCCAGGGTAGCCAGAGACCCCTCTGCACTCTCTCCCTCCTGCAGCCCTGAAGGATGCACAGGAAGAAGGATCCTTCAGGGGCTACAGGGAAACTCCTGGCTTACCTGCTGGCCAACCTTCTGCGTTAGCAGGAGACACAAGCAGAAGCTACACAAAGCTCCCCATTTCCTTCAGCAGGGAGAAGGCTGTGACTGCAGGTCCTGGCAGGTAAGGATGGACGAACCAGCTGTTCAGTTGTGGGGCTGTTGCAATGTTGAGCCAAAACACTTTTTTCCTTATTTAAAAGAGAATACTTTAAGGTTTCATCTTTTTTCTGGATAACGCTCTACACTGTGGAAACTTCCCTGAGCCAAAGCAGGAGGGAAATATATAGTTTTGGAACCCCAGTCCTACTCGACTCCTCTCTGTGGCCCAAACACCATTATTCCTAGCTCAGTGGCAGAGTCATGTAGCCAACATTGATCCCCCACTCTGCCTCTACCTGTGTGATTTCCCCTCTGTCTATATGGCAGCCCTAATTTGGGATATTCAGTCACTTCTTGAGTTAAGATGCAATCAGCCAAATGTTCACCATTTCAGTTTTTAAGCTAGTGAATTCCCCATGTTTCAACATTTCCCCGGGTACACGTTTATCAGCAGCCCACATGCCACAAGGGGGATAAGCCCACGGTATGTGTTTTCCCTGGCGTGCCCCAGATTGCCACTCAGCCTGGGGAGTCCACTCTCCTTGCTTAGAGGAGCTTTGCCACCAGTCACCCCTCCAGGATCTGCCAAAGCTGCCCTCGCTGTACAGAGAGGCTCATTTGTTGCTTTCCTTAGGGTCTGGTGGCACAAAGCCAACAGGGAAGCTCTCTGAAACACGCACCTCTACTCCTTCCCTGACCCAGAGAGCACTAATGTGTAGATTAACTGACAAGTTAATCTACAACAAACCAGGCACTGTTCCTAAGCACGTGGCTTGGTAGATGGTATCGGTCAGCACCAGCCCAGAAACTGGAGCTCAGGAACTTTTAGTGGAAACAGATGCACCAAAAAATCCCCACTGCCCTCACAAAGGGTTTGCTTCCCAAAGTGACAACAGTTCCCAGTGCTCATGCCCATTTGTAACACAAACCAACGGGGTGGCCAGCTGGGCTCAGCGAGTCGGCTATGCTTACGGGAAGTCACTGGTTTGTTGGCTTCATCCTCCCCAGTCTCAGCATGATTCCAGAGTGGGATCTGTTCATGCATTGATGGCGTTGGCCACGTCTGTGAACACAAGTCGGCTGGGTCTCTGGAGGGCTCCTTGACTTGTCAGCAGAATCTGTGTTGAAGCAGTGAAAGATGAGACCCAGCAAAGTCCCTCATTGCTCAGGTGTGTGCCCTGGGGGCACGGGCTGCACACTATTGTAACTAGATTCTGCCCCTCGCTAAGGGGAGGCTGCCTGATAACATGGTGTTAACAAGGCTGTGACAGCAAAATACACCAGGCCAGAGAGCAAGTCAGCACATCCGTGCCAGCTCAAAATCCCCACGTTATTGGATTACTGGGCCTCACTATTTATATACACAAGGCAGCATGAAAAGATGTGAAACATCCAGAAGGCCTGGAAACTTGCCATAGACTGAACTTGTGCTGTTGTTTTAGACTCTTGTATTATTTTAAGCCTCTAAACTTTTGTACTTGCCAAGAGCAGGTACCTGTGCATTAGCAAGCTCTGGAGAGATCTGTCGTCCTGCTGGCCAGTCCCTTTATAGGAAGGATCTGCTTTCACTCTGTGCTAAGTTTAACTCAACTCTGGCCTTGTGATTTTCCCCCTTTACTACCTGAAGGAGTGTAATAGAAATTGTGCACTAATAGAAAGATCTGATGTTTTCCCGGTATGCACCACCCAGAGGACAAGATCCTTTGCTTTTATACAACAGTATTTCTTGCTTTTCCAAAACCAGTGTATGGAATATGTTGACTATTTTTCAGATTGCAACACACATCTTCTTTGTGCTCTTTAGCAGGGTGGGGAGCATGTCTCAAGGTAAATATTTCATAATTACAGTTGTGTTTATTATCTCCTCTTTCCCTTTCTGCCCACACCAAGCTTCCTACAGATTATCTGAAGGTGTAAAGTGTGCAGAAACTGAGCACTACTTGGGAGGACTCCTGCTCTTGGAATTGGAAAAGCAAGGGAAGGCACAGGCAACACGGAAGTTGAAGAGGAATTCGAGAAAGGAGAGATGTCTACTCTAAGGGGAGGCTGCAGCACTGGCTAAGAGACGTACCTGTTCCAACTGTCCCTGCTGGCTCTGTTTTTCATAACGGCTTTTGTGTGGTGATGGTGACAAAGGAAACAGAAAACACTGTGAAGCTGGCTGTAAACAATGGTAAGAAGCCCTTCTTCCCTATTTCTCCTACCTCTTGATAGATGGGGGAAGGTCACAGCATCTTGTGTGGACCATTAACCAAAAACAACTGGCCAAGCTGTCAAGGTCCTTCCTAACTCAGAGATGTGGTCTCAGATCCTTATCATTTCTCAGCACACTGCGTATCTTTGAGCACTCAGAAGTGGTCAAAGCAAAGCCTTCTTTCCCTCTCCCCAGGCATCAAATAGATACTTTCTAGATACAATAGAGAACTCTCCTCCCTTTTCCTGAACCGTGCCTGCTCTATGCCCAGCCAGGCTGGCCTGGAGGTGGTGACAAGACCAGGTGTTCCAGGCCACAACAAAGTGCAGGCTCTCTGCCTGCATTCCTCAGGGCTTGCAGCACAGTTAACTGTTAGGATTACAGGTTTTCCCTCAGCAAGGCCTTGTTCCACACTTGCATCCTTAGGCAAAGGATGATTTAAGAGATACCTTAAAACTGTGTGGGAATTATTTATTTTTCAGAGCTAGAGCAAAGGAGCTTCAAGCTTTGTGGCTTGAAGCCTTGTCTCCCAGAAAATGATACTCATTGTACCACTCCCTGGTGGTGCCCTGGGTGGCAAACTGT
This sequence comes from Scolopax mira, assembly GCA_004320125.1. NCBI lineage: Eukaryota > Metazoa > Chordata > Aves > Charadriiformes > Scolopacidae > Scolopax > Scolopax mira. Next base: position 56,940 of record BJBW01003137.1, read on the forward strand.
AGTAAACTCACCCTTAATGACCGAAGTTGCCCTTTTCTCTCTCCTAGTTGAGTAAAGTCAGCACTTTGCCTCCCCAGGCTCTTTGTCCTACTTGCCTGACACTTCAGTCCATCCTAAGCACTCCAAAATGCTCAAGCTCCCTATCTCCAAGGCAAGTGGGACAAAGTCCTCTTGAGGGGGCAGAGATGGGGCAAGTCCTCTTGAGGCCTTACATGGTTCCCCTACCCCACAACTCTACAAAAACTCTAACAAAAGCAGTGCAGGTACCAGTGGTTGTAGTAACAGACTTGCTGCTCCCTGCTGCCTACCTTGCTCTGCGATGCCTGGGAAGATGCTGCATCTCGCCCATGTTCCAGCAGCTCCTGTTCCAGTTCATCCTGTTCCTCGGTGGGATCAAAGTTGTACATGGGCATGAGCTGGTGCCGTAGCTTCTCCAACCTGCCCGTGGGAGAAGAGGGAAAGGAGAGTATTGGATGGGAAGGACAGATGCTCAGGCTGCCTTCCCCGCCCCACTGCTGAGGCTTCCTGCAGGCTGTCTCCCCTGCTGTGCAGGGATTCTGTCTCTGGCTGCTCTTGCTGGATATGGGTCATGTCCTGTCCTGTCCTGCAGCGGTGGGGATAAGAACCTACTACTCAATGGTGGGCAGGAGTGGAAGAATCCCAGAGTACAGTTACAGGGATTAATTGCTATCACTAATCTATGTTGGCAGGCATTACACACAGAGGAGTCAGACAAGGATTTAAGGTCCTGCAGAACTTAAAAGATCAAGCTTTATGTGGAGGGACAAAAGAGACAGTGGAACATACTGGCCAGGCATTTTGTGACTTCTCCCCCTGTCCTTCTGCCCTCAGCAGTCGGTCCTGCCATGTCACACTATGTCTGCCAGCAAAAGTCTGGCAGTGGCTTCAGCTCCAGTGGCTTAACAGCGGCTTAATTTTAACTTTGGGTTGAATTACATAGAAATAAATGAAAAATAATAAACAATAAATAGAAAATAGGAAAGAGTTAGAATTTCATAGGAGGCTGATGCCTGTGGACAGACTGTTCTTACTCTTGTATCCTTGCTCCAAGTGACAACTATAAAATATCACCCCAAGGGGTCTCCCTAAATACTGGGCAGCTCAGAGATGGAGGATGGATGGGTGGGCATCCTGCTGTGGAAACAGTGAACCCTGCCTTAAGCTGTAGCTGAGTTTTGGGGGGGTTGGGGAGGGAAACACACGAGCAGTTACTGGCACTGTCACCACAAGTATCTATTTTAGCAAGTGTTAGGATGACACATTCCCTCCCTGCTTCTATATGGGTTTACCAACACAGCCATTATCTTCCAGCAGTGCTATGTTAGCAGGCCAAGCATTAGCTGCTCTTGTGGCAGTGCCCAGATCTGGGCTTCAGGGTCTGGCTTGGAAATTTTACAGTGGGCAGCAGCACCTCTTGAAAGTCTGTGGGCAGGCCAGGCCTGCCACAAGGAGTCAGGCAGGGAGCAGGGTCTCTGCTCTCAGAGAAGGAAGAATCAAGATGTGTGTCTCCTTGCACATTGCTCTTCTCTCTATTTTCATCCAGGAGCTTAACAAGGAAATTAAGACACTAAGTCTTGGGCTTGAAAACTGCATCTCTGCACTACGCTGCTGCCAGTTGCTGTGCCTGTAGCTAAAGAGACTTTCAGCTTTGCAAGGCCAGTGTCATTGGCCTGGGCTGTTGAAAAACAGGGATCTGGGAATGGCTGAAATGTGAGAGCTGATTCTCAGTAGCCTTCTCAGACACCCCTCTCTTACACTCTCCCTGTCTCCTCCCTAGCTCTCTTAGAATTCTCTCTGAATTCCCTTCAGCCAACAACAGATGTTACTTACCTCTTCCTCTTCCTGATATACAGAACCTGAAGGAGAAAGAAAACCATCATTACAACAGTTCCAGTAGGATGGGGAACAGCTGAGAAGAGAAATTTTGGGCACAGGGCACAGAGAAAGGCGGTGCAAAAGTCTGGTGTCACTGCACACCAAAGCAGGGGGAAGGGAGAAGTGACAATTGCAAATGAAATTTTATATACATCAGTGTAAGTTTGGTAGCACATCACATCTGACACCTAGTGCTCGAGTGGCCTGTTATTAGGTGTGTTAGTAGTAGTACAAGTATTAGGTGTATTATTATTAGGTGTAGCTCAGCACAGTTTTGGTGGATGCAGGACACGTTGCAATTTAAGAGCGGATAAAGAACCTTCCCTTTGTGGTTCTCACCTGTAGATTTCCTAGAGCATAGAAATGCTGTTACCCCCTCCCCAGTATAAAGGGAAGAAGCAAAGAGGGCATGCTCAGTGACTTGCCTCGTGTCAGCCAGTAAGAGCGGCTGTGCTGGGAAGGAAGTGAGGCTTTTGGCCTCCAGAGCCTTGTTCTGAGAACTACGAAGGCTGGATGTTGCTCTTGGGAACATATGACCGTTTCCAGGTTCTCTTAGGGGCTTTCGGAAAAACTCCTCCTTGGGCCTGCAATGAAATTTTGCAGGAGTCCCTTTCTGTAGGCTCCTCTGATGGTTGTATTAGTGAATGTCTTCCTCATATGAGGAATGGGAGCTTGCTGCTACCTTCTGTTCTCTGTTGGCAGGTAAACAATCTGGTTATAGACCAAAAGAAGAACTGCAGCACTTGTATAGCCCGTGTCAGGCCCAAAACTATAGTTTCCGAAAGCTTCCACCTGCAGCGTTAATGCAAGGTTAGTTACACAGCAAATCCTCACAGACTTTGTTGATACTCAGCAACTAGAACCTTGGAAACACAGTCCAGAATGATTCTAGCTAAAATGGATTCAGGCTGCTTTAATTCAAAAGGGCCTGGCCACAGAGGAAATTAATGTCTGCTTTAAAAATTAATTTGGGTGAACTTTCTTTTGGGCCCCCGTGGTGACAAGGTTTAAATCAATGCAGCTCCTCCAGTTGGCGAGTCAGAACAGAATCTGATTGTGTTCTTTTAACTGAACTTCCTATTGCTATTAAAAATAAATACTGATCCTACATACCGCTTCCTCTAGGCCTGCTGAGTATCCCGTTTGGACTAGATACTGCAGATATATTGGTGCACCAAATAAAGGCCTTAAAAAGAAAAGGATCTCAGGAACTACCAGTTCCCAGCAGTTCTAGGTAAGCCTTTACTAGAATGCACATAAATCATTCAACCCACATCAGTCCTGGACTCACTTTCCCATCGTCCTCCACCCCTCAACAGACAGAGAAATATTGAGCAGGTCTCTCTTACCACAGCTACAGCCAACCCAATCACAGTAATGATCCCAAAGGAGAGCAGCATTGTGCTCACGCTGGATCCGGTGCTGGCCACATCTGGAATTTTGGTGCTATTGAAACTGGTAGTCTCAGGGCTTATGGTAGCTGTTTCTGGTACAGTCACATCCAGAGTTGTCCCTGGGTCTGGCTTGGCGGTGGCGGCGGTGGTGGTGTGATACAAGTCATGCACAGAGGGTGAGCTGTAACTCATCCTGCCAGCTCTTGGTAGCGCCTTTTACCAAGCTGTTGTCCTCACCCATCAGCTACAGAAGCAGAGACCTGCCCTTTGTATCCAGGGCCCTGATGTGAGACCTCTCCTGTAGCATTATCGCTGACAGTTTGTCTGCACAGGAACCACAGTGGTTTCTGCCTAGGAAAGAATGAGAACAAATGATCAGTGCAGAGTTCTTAGAGACAAGCACAACCTTTTCCAAGGTTTCCCCGTTCACTGGTACAGTTTTTGACAGTGGCTCACAGGTACCCACTCAAAATAAGAAAAAGATTTTTCAAGGGTACCGAGAGGCCCCAAAGTCACACCTGAGTCACTTAAGTCTGTCATATGCTCCCCTCTCGCTGCTTCAGCTCCGTTTCCCTGCAGGCATCTGGCAGATCTATGTGAGGACCTCAGAACCCTGTGTGAGGGTCCTCTATGTGAGGAACCTCTATGTGAGGACCTCAGAGGCCAGGTGGCCTCTATCTGCCTCAGGAGATACAGCATTTTCCTGCTTCTGTCTCTCGCTTTTACTTTTTGGAAAGTTACATGGGTCCCCTTAAGTTTATCAGTGGGAAACACATCCAATAAGATGGCACTCAGCTGCAAGGCATCTATATCTCAGGATGCTTTTTATTGAATCCAAAGTAAGACTTCCCTGTTGTGGTGGTGGCTGGTGACTGGTGTGTCACTGCACTATGCATCGCCCTGCTGTCCCCATCCCATGCACTCTAGAAAGGCAGCTTCCTTAAAGCAGTGGGTTGCCCCGGTTCCCCATCTGCTATTAGAGACAGTATTTCTCAAGTTCACCATGAAAGCACCCACTCAAGCTTAGTCATGCACTGCTAATTATCAATGTTAACTTAAAAATGAGTCCAATTTCGGATTATGGTTGTGAAATTTGATAGATCTATTCATGCTGAAAACTTGAAAGGCTTTAATTGCTTCATGCTTGTATTTTGCAAATGATCAGGAATTGCAAAACACCATGGGATGATCCTATGGGAAGTATTTGCCCAACTTTGTTTATAAAACCACCGTATATAACATTAGTTCAGCAATTTCTTCCGTGAAAATGCAGCTACCTCTGGAGCAGAGCAGAGCCAGCCCCGAGAACTACCATAGTAATCCTGTGATAACTTCTCTGCAGTTTAGCAGACATTACATCTCTGGAGTGGAATGCAGCGGGACACAGGGGTTAATGAGCTCTGAATAGAAAAAGATGTTCCTGCACAGAGAAACGAGCCATTGTTCTGCTCCACTCTGTTCTATTCTAGGCACGGTTATTGCGCAGTTCCCATTAGTGTGACGCCTCGCTGCTGTCCCTGACTGCATTAAGCAGGGTGATTAACATCTGTCACTAACAACTAAAGCAGAGGAATCACACCAGGCCAACAGCACCAGGTTGCCCTGTGGTCAGCAGCAGCCTCAGCAGCCACCTCGACTTGCAGAGCACTTGTCCTGCATCTCCCCAAGCAGGTAAATCTCTCAGCACACGTGCAGGACCTGTGTCACAACTCCCTGTGAACAACTTTGTGAAGCGGGAGGGGGTTTCAAAGTGCCTGGGAGACTCTGGGAGCTGTCAAACTCCCCTGAGTTTCTACAGGAATGTGAAGATAGCAGTTCTGGTCTGGTCCCACCTAACATCATGCTGAGACACGGGTTCATTGCAGCTGAAAGGGACCGTGTCCTTCATTGACCACCAAACCATGCCTAGTTTAAACCACGTGGCACCCGCATTTTCCCAGCCAGCACTGGCCACAGTGGAGCTCTGGTGTAGCGGACACTTGGGCAAAAAGAGGGCAAATTTGAAATCCAGTATGTCACACCACCAGCAGCAGCTGCTGCCCAGCAGGGAAAGGGAAGGAACCGCTGATCAGGTATTGGGCAGACCAAGCAGTCTCTGATGGCTGCTCTAGGGACAGGGACAGCTACTACCTGTGGCTGGCAGGTTTCAGCATAGTCCGTGCACAAACAGAACAGAAGAGGAACCAGATCCTCAGCTGCTGTGAGCTGGCATTTTTCCCTTGCCTGCACCAACAGAGCTTCTCACACAGCCAGGACCGCTCTGTGCTGGGCTCTGCTGGGTCTGGGAATAAGGAGAACGTGTTTCTCTCCTATGCCAGCATTTCCAAACTGGTCTGTAATGGGTGCTGCAGTGGCCAACACCTCTGAGGTGCAGAACATCATGTCAGACACCAGCTCGGGGTTGCTGGCTTTTCTGAGTCTTGGTTTTAACCTCTCTGTGGATGGGTCACGGGGTCTCTGGATGAAGAAGGCAAAAAATAACCAGTATTTTTCCTGCATTACTTCACCAAGAGATGAAGTGTCTCTTGTAGCCCAGCCACACCAACAGCACTGGGTTGCCCATGTGGCACCCATGTGTGTGAACTTGGTGGCTTACTCTCCCCCGGCTCCAGGGCAGCCCCTGGGGCTGTGACCTTCCCACTGCCAGATGGTGCCATGCCCCCATCCCACCCCCAAGCAGTGTCACCTCTCCTCTGACCCCGCACCGATAGTGACCTCAAATACAACCAATGACCCTGTCACCTGTCCCCTCACGAGCACTGCCACCCCCCCGCTGGCTGGGGGGACTCTGTCCCGGCGGGAAGTCATCCTTCCCCATCCTGGGGAGAAGTTTCCAGACGGATAACGGGTGACACGACCCATCCCGCTCCCAAACACTTTCCAGGCGGTGCGGGACCGGCCCCGGGGCTCGCAACCGGCTCCACCCCCTCCCCGCCGTGCTGCCAGCGCTCCGCCTCTCTCGGCCGGGGCTGTCCGGGCCTCGCCGGGGCAGCCGGGACAGAGGCGAAGTCGGGCATAACGCGGGGCGCCGCCGCCTTTCCTTCCCCGCCGCTGACAGGCCGCGGCAGCCCCCACCCGCGGCCCGGCGGGACGGGACGGGACGGGACGGGACGGGCGCCCCCGCCTCCCAGCTCTCTTCCGCCGCCGCGCCCCTCCCCGGAGGCAGCCGCCTTTCAGCGCCGCGCGCCCCCCCGCCGGGGCCGGCACTTACTGAGCGCTCCCCCGCTGAGGCGTCCGGTCCCCCCCCGCCGGAGCGCCGCCGGTGAGGGGGCCGCCGGGGGGCCGCGCGCCCTCGGCCGCGGGGCCGGGCCGGCCTGGGCCGGGCCGCTCAGCTCCGCGCGCGCGCCGCCGCACGGCCGGCGGCCCCGCCCTGCCGCTCCGCGGCCCCCAGGCGATTGGCCGACGCCCGCAGGGCTCGGCTCGCGGTTGGTCAGTGCGCCTGTCACTCCTGCGCGTGGCTGTGGTGGCGGGCAGGCGGTGCAGCGGCGGCTGGTGAGCGGCGGGAGCGGTTTTTCATCTATTCTTGCTCCTTGTCGTGTCCCCCCCACCACTTTCTAAGTCCCTCACCGCAGGCTGAGGTGCAGGGGGGGTGGTTGTCCACGGTCCCGGTTTCTGCGGGAGCCGGCTGCTCCTCCAGCCCCGCCAGTGGCGGTAGCCGTGAGGTGAGGCGTCGCTGCGCGCGCCTCTGAGGAGCCCCCGGGCCCGCCACCGCTCAGGTAAAGGGAGGCCGCCCAGCGCCGCGGTGCAGGCCAGGCGGGGTGCCTGGCCTTGGTGAGGGTATTAAGTGTGCAGGGAAGGCCGGGGCAGCTGGAAGGAATGCCGGGCTCCTTTGCTGCCGGAGGGCCGCCCGGTCGCTGAAATGAGAGGAGAGCGGGTGGCTCCCTGTCTAGCAAAGAGGGACTTGGCACCCCCTTTCCCCAGTACGGCCTGCGGGGCTGTGCGAGGGGTCGGTTCAGGTACCGCTAGCCCAGCGGCAGAAAGGTATCGACTTGTACGGTGCAAGCACCCGCTCCTGCCCCAACCCGTGGGGGAGACAGGGAGTGTAGGGCAAGGGCTGAGAGGGGCAGGCCCTGCCTTTTGGCAGCCACCAGTGTACATGTTGGCCTACAGTGTCTGAGGAACTGTGGGTTGAATGGACCACACCACAGAACTGCAGGGGAAAAAAGAATAGTCTGTTCCCTGCCTGTGTACAAGCAGGTATTTGCACCACGAAGTAGCATGCAGAGACCTAACATCAGTAGCATCATTAATAATGTCTCACATCATTAATAATGGCAGTAGTGGCAGCATTGTTCCAGCCATGGCCAATTAAAGTCTTGTCTGCCTCCCTGACAACACTAATGGTTTATACCTTTAGTGTTCCTTTTGTGGCAGAATCTCTAAAACAGGGCCTTGGAGTGGGGAGCTGCTCAGGTAAAGAAAGATTGTAGCTGTCAGACTGCATGCACATAACATAAAGGCAAATTTTCATAGGGCTGCTAGGGGTAAAGAAGGGGATGCTTAGGCTCTTGGAGTACCCACCCCTTTGCCAGGAGGTAGCAGATAAAGTAATCTTGAAGTCTTTCTGCAAAGTATTCCTTCTACTACTTCCCTGGGCACTGTTGGGTTTGATTTTTGCAAAGGAGGGCAGTGGAGGCCTGGCTCTTCCCACGCTTTCACTGCACAACAAGAGCAGAGCAGGCCCCACACTGGGTCCTGTGCAGGTGCTCAGTGCAGCAGGGTCCAGGGCTGCAGGGTTCAGTGCCAGCATCTGCACAGCTGGGAGCTGATGTAGACCCCCTGAATCTCCCTGCAGCAGCATTCTTGCAGAGTCGAGAGCCACCAACCTGGGTGTTGCTGGCTGTTCTGGAGAGGTATTTAGTTGTTTATGTGGTGGTTTTCTGGAGGAATTGGAGGTTGTGGCCTCTCTGAGACAGTGATGAAAAGCAGCCATCAACAGAGGAATGGGAATGGGCGCTCGGGGAAACCCACAGTGGCTCCGCTGTGAGGGATTGTGAGTCAGAAGGGAGGGGGGCCCTCATTTCTGATGGATCACAGCAGGAAAGTGGGATTGTTGTTCTGTTTGTCTCACAGAGTTCCAAGCAGCTGTTCTGTAAAGTTTCATCCTCTTTGTCTCCTGCAGTCGCCTTGTTTTTCTTCCTTTTCTGTCTTGCTCTGCCGGTTCTCTCCTTTAAGAGACTGATTTCCCTCCAGTACAGTTTGCCTTTTCTGGCTGTTGCATCTTTCAAGTGTTTCTCTTCGCTCTAATTGTACCTTGTGAGCTTTTTTTCCTTCCTATGCTCTTAGCAGCTCAGACCTGGCTCTGTGGCTCCTTGTCTGCTCTCTGGGGATGGTGGCAGTGAGGAAGACCCTTGACCCATGGAGTCAAGGTCTTCTGTGAGCATACTTGCTAACCTAGGACTTGTGGTTTGTGAACAAAGAGAGGAATAAAAGAAAGAATTTAGGAGAGTGAAGGTCTCCCTGCAGGGAACCAGGGTGAGCCACCTATAGGGTGGAGAGCCAAGGTCTAGAGCTGAAGTTGTGTCTGTGGCTTTCTGGGACCAAGGACAGGCAGGAGTCTGTGTGTTGGCACGCTTGCTTCTGCCCTGACAAGGCCAGGCTGGATGGGGCTTTGAGCAACCTGGTCTGGTGGGAGGTGTCCCTGCCCAGGGCAGGGGGATTGGAACTTGATGATCTTCAAGGTCCCTTCCAACTCTAACCATTCTATGATTCTGTGGGCACAACTGGCCTCCTATTAGCTCTGGCATGTGGAGATAAGCATCTCTGGAAAGAAATGGATTGCAGTGGCAGAGCTGGTTAGCTGTCACCTGAGTCTTTTCTTGGGGTGATCTAATCCTTTGTTACTCTTAGGGTGTGAGTAATTGGGTTTGTACCTGTGGGCTGGGATTAGGGCAAGCAGTCTGCATTCTGTCAGAGAGGAACCTCTGATTTGCTAGCCCGAGGGATTCAGGCTGTACTCTTGCCTCCTTTTCTAGACCAGAAGAGCTTCAAACCAGTGCCATCTTCATGCTGCCCTGAGGAGAACCCACTGACTGTGGTAAACTGGTGTTTAACCACAGTGGCTTGTGGTAGCACTAAGTGTACTGTGAGTCTCAGCACTGACTAGACCAGCTGATGGCAACGAAGAACACATGTGGAATCCAGGAACTGACTTCGCAGTGATGAGAAGCCTCACCCACCCACTGCTCAAGAAGTTTTTGGGTGTCTTACCTCGGTGCGTGCCAAGGAACGTGAGTCAAAGTAAAGGTCCTGTCCTTGGTCCCAAGTGGTCATCTCCAAGGCAGAGCTGTAGTACAAGACCTGGGCTCGTGACTGCCACTGATGCGGTCAACTACTGGCAGAAGGTGTTTGAGACAAATGGGATTCCTGAAGCACGAGAATCCAGTGAATATATCGTGTCATTTGTCCTGGGAGCAAAAACAGTTAAGTAATGGGAAAGAAATAAGGTCTCTGTGTGCCTCTCACTTTGTCATTCTGGTTGAATCCCTTATCTTTCTTTTTTATCTCACTTATAGTAGAACTTCTCCCTACCTTAGATGGCAGAGGGAGTAAGGCACAGTTTATTAACATCAGTAGAACACTTGGGGTGTCTCTGAAATGGTTTCTTTTGCAGGGACTGGAATGTAACCCATGACATACACACCCACACTACCCAAGTGGCACAAGTGGGCAGGTTTTAAAGTGATTTTGTCTTCAGTTTCAGAGCTTGAATTCCAAAAACCTCCACACTCCGCTTACAGCCCTGCAGCAGGAGCAAATCCAGCAGCTGAGCAACAAGCGACTGGAAAGGTAGGAGTGTTCTCTTACAGTTGTTCTTTTGGAGGGTTTTCCTTCAGCCTTAATGCAGCCAGAGAGTGGTAGCAGAGAGAAGGCAGAAGACCATCAGCAGCTGACATGTCAAGTAACAGTGCTGTGTTGGTCTCTCATGGTGATGGGAGTGTTGGGCATTTGCTGCTGTCTTCAGGTAGCAAATTGCCTGTCTGTCCTGTTTCTGAGCAAAGAGGGTTTAAGAGATGTCACAGAGGAGCAGGAAACTGGCAATACTGAATCTTGAGTCAGGTACATTTTCAGTAACCTTTCTGTCCTGACAAAATTTAGCCTTGGTCCCTTCTGTCTGATGCAGTGCATGCTTCAGCTGCCAGTCCTATACTGGTCTGTGGTGTTGCTGTGCTTTCCTTCCTAGGCTTTGCCTGCAGACGGATTTCCCTGGTTTTTGGAGATATCCATGTTTTCCCTTCTGTAGCTTTGGTCTCCATTTGCTTGCTGTAGTGCAAAAATTAGATGGGTTTGGTGTGAAGGACCTACTGGAACCAGGCTAGGATTGGGGACTAGTGTCAGGGGAGAGGAAATATTCAGATACTTGGATCATTTAGAAGGGTGGGAGATGCTTGGGAGTATGTTTGGAGGTAGCATCCTCCTGCTTGTTTCTGTGAGCGTGGCTACGATGTGGATCCTCATTTTGCTGTGTGGATTAATCCTGCCACAATTTATGCAGAATAGGAAGTGAGGGTTTATCAGAGAGTCGGTGTGTTAGCAGTGGTTTACTGTTTGTAGAATCTGAGTGTCTTCCCTGAAATTTTACTGCTGCTCTTGAATCTTGTGTTAGGAGCAGAAATGCAAAATTCCTAGAACTGCCTAACTTGCAAGGTTGCTGTTAAGGTTGCAACAAATATCTGCTGCTCTATATGAAGTGAAGTATGATGCCTCACAGTAGGTGAAAACATGGCCCAAAATTCATAGAATCATGGGAGTGACTGGAAACCTCATCCACCCCCCCCAGCTCTAAACAGCAAGTTGCTCAGAACCATGCCCAATTAAGTTTTTAATATATCTAAAGACAGATTCTATACAAGCTTTCTGAACAGCCTGTTCGACCACCCTCACAGTGTTAGAAAAAAAGGGGTGTGGTTCTTAGGTTTAAATGAAATTTTCTGTGTTTCAGTCTGTGCCCTTTGTCTTTTCACTGGATACCATTGAAAGGAGTCAGACTCCGCCTCTTTACTCCATCTCACTAGAAACATTTGTTTATTGATGAGCTTTCCCTCCCCTGGCCTCCAGCCTGAGCCTTCCCTTCTCAAGGCTAAACTGTCCCAGCTCTCAGTCTCTCTCCTTGCATGTCAGATGCTGCAATCTCCTAATCATCTTAGTGGCCATTCATTGGACTTATGAACCATTATGTCCATTATGAACCAGTATGTCCGTGTCTCTGCTCTACTGGAAGCCCAGCACTCCAGATGTTTTTTACCAGTGCTGAATGGAAAGGAAGGATCCTTTCCCTCAGCCTTCTGGCAATGCTCTGCCTAACGCAGCCCAGGAAGCCATTGGCCTTCCTTGCTGCAAGGGCACATTGCTGGCTCGTGGTCAGTTTGTCCACCCAATCCCCAAGGCCTTTTCAGCAAGGCCACTGTCCAGCTGGTTTGCCCCCACCTGTACTGGTGCATGGGGTTATTCCTGTCCGGTTTAAAGGACTTTGTGTTGTTCTTTGCTGAATTTCATGAGGTTCCTGTCAGCCCATTTCTCCAGCCTCCTGAGGTTCTTCTGAAAACTAAGACACCCATCTGGTCTATTGACTGCTCCTCCCAATTTTCTGTCATCTGCAGACATGCCGAGGGTGCTCTCTGTCTCTTCATCTTGATCATTAATGAAGATGCAATGCTACATTGGCCCCACTATATATCCCAGGGATACTCCACTAGTGATCAACCTTCAGCCGAACACAGCCCTCCAAACTGGCCAGTTCAGTCAATTTTCAGTCCACCTTGTTTATCCAGTCCATACTTCACTAGCTTTGATGTGAGGATGTTATGGGAGACGGTATCAAAACCATTAGGAAAGTCAAGATAAACAGTATTGATTATTTTCTCCTCGTGCATCAAACTAGTCATTGTGTCATGGGTGGCTATCAGGTCAGTCAGGAATGATTTCCCCTTTGTTAAATCTATGTGGACTACCTCAAGTCAACTTCCAGTACTTAGTATGTTTGGAAACAATCATCTCTAGGACTATTTGTTCCATCGCTTTCCCCAGTATCAACGTGAGGTTGCCTGGTCTGTAGTCCCCCAGGTCCAGTGCTTGATAGCCAACTCTTTTGTGGGAGTAGGGCTCCCTCAGCGTGCACGTGCACATTCCACATGCAGGGGAGAGCCTTGGGGGTGTCTTGCTGCTCGCCCCTGGAGGGGTTATGTGGTTAGTAATGAGCATGGTGTTGAGAGCTTCTCTGCGTTACGGTGTGTAGTCCTAAAGCGTTCACACTTACTTTTGCCCCCTGCAGGATGCCAGTGCAGTACGTGCTTGGTGAGTGGGACTTCCAGGACCTGACTCTGAAGATGAGACCCCCGGTATTTATTCCTCGGCCTGAAACAGAGGTATGAATGTGGGCAACGTGGTGGGGGCGGGCTTGAATCTGTGGATTACTTTGTACAATAAAATCATAGCATTGCTATGGAGGTGCCCTGTATATTGTGACATTGTCGTGATGAGAAGGTCAGATCGCTCCACTTCTTCTAGGACAGAGAGGGATTCTAAGCTTGTGCTCTGGAACTGATGCTGGTGAACTTTGCCTCCTGGCTCAGAGCAAGAGATGCTGCAAGTTGGCGTATTGCTTAATTACACAGAGATCCATCTCCATCCATGGAAAGACTTGGCTTGCTTTCTTTATTTCTACTACAGTAATGATTCCTAGAAGTTCAGAATCTATAAGGCCATATCCCAGTGGCTTAGTGCTTTGACACAATGTCTTCAGTTGTTTGTATGTTGCTTGGTGACTGTTGTAATGTGCTGGCATCTCTCTGCTCAGATCTCTAGAAGTAGAGGCCCATGCTGTAAAAAGAATAAAAAGGCTCATTCAGTCATAATGTTCCCTACTGACAATGTCAGAAGAGGTGTGAAAGACTGAGTGGGCTTTGGAGATGGGAAGCACCTTTGCTTTTTCTGGGTAAGGTATAGTATTGGGAATGTATGAAGAAAGCAGTAGCTCACTAAAGGTTCAGTCTGCAGAAGCCTTCATCTGACACCTTGTATGACACGGAAGTTAAAAGGCAAAGACAGCCTGTGCTTCTGTTCTGCCCTTTGAAGAAGAGGGTGCTACTGAAATCAGTGAGAGGGTTCCAGACAATTTAGTGGGAATGAGCACAACGACCACTTAGAGATACTCTTACCTCCTTCCCTAGAAGAGTATTCAGAAACGGAGTCTTGATTTGGTGTGGGGCATCAGCAGCATCTCATCAAGCATCCGAGTGATGACCTGTGTCCAGAGAAGGTGTGAGCTCTCTGTCTGGGTTTGATCTTTCTGTGACAATTAAGTTTGGAGATAGAGCTCAAAGGAATAATTTTGCCAGTTGGAGCCCAGTGATTGTTAGCATTATTATTGTCAACAGTATTTCTGCTCTGGTTGATTCAAGAGAGTATATCCAGCCTCTAACTCTCCCTTAATTTGTGGATGTGATGTGAGCATTAAAACCAGGGAGAACTTACACGTTCTGCAAGTCAAAACACCTGCTGGCAAGGCTTCCTCTGGTGCTGTGCTCTAATTCTCTCCAGGCAGGGTCAGGCTTCAAATGGAGGCCTGTTGTGTGGAGTGGGAGCCAAGGTGGCTGATGTCTGAGAATGTTAATTGCACACACACGCGTGATTTTGGCAAAAGTGTCTCTGCTGACCCAAACTGAAAATGCAGTGCTGTGTGATGTACTGTGTTTCAAACTACTTAATGTACCCTGGTGCAAAAATGTAGCATAAACAGCTTAACCTAAACCTTGTCTCTCTGGGAAAACTTCATTTGATGCATCATGGTACTTACTATGAAGGCACATTTTCAGCACGTTTATTATAGAAGGCTGGAAATTTATGATGAATGCTCAGGAATGGAGCTCTGTTGGCAACTGAGAGTTTTGCTGTGATGCTGGGGGGGTTACTTGGACAGAAGAGCATGGGGACAAGATCCAGCTCTTTAGCAGCACCTGTCAGAACATTGCTTTAGACTTGTGCTGCTTCCAGGAACCGTGTACTGTGTGTAACCTGTTGCAAAAGAGAGTTGGTGTCCTGATCCTTTCCTTCTGCTAGGGAGGAAAGGTAGGTCATCTCTGACTCGGACCTTTGAGTGGTGTGTTGGGTTTTGCCTGTGTTTTGTTTCATCAGAGTAATTTTTCCAGACTTTGTTGGACTTTAAAACTGCAGTAGAAACACGTCCTTTCAAAAATGTTGAAGTTAGTTGCATCTGTTGCTCCCTTTCTGTTTAGGATTTGTCTGTAGCATTCTTGAAATCAATAGTGCTGAAACTTTTCACCAAATAATGTCTGTAAATAATCTTTGTTCTTTAGGAAGCAGTTCATTATCAACGTTGATATCCCAGGTTGAAATTGCTTATCTGTGACTGCACACACAAGCCATGTGTCATGTCTTGTTCTTGGCTGAGTTTTTTAATTTACTAAATTTACTTGTTAGTGCAGATACACGAGCAGCTGCAAAATTTGCTTCCTAGCTAGATTTAATGTAGCTTCTGCAAATGGTCCTGCTTGTTGATTCAAAGTCGGAAAGAAAAAAAAAAAAAAGAGGACCCGTTTTGATGATGTACTTTTTATTTTATGGTTACAACAGAAGGGTTATGACTCTTAATCCCAGATGTGTTGGTAATGGCATGAAGGCAAACACAGTATGACATAAACCACCAGCATTGTTTCAGTCCCAGGGACAGGCACACATGCAAAGAAAAGTCAGTTGTCTGCCTAATTTTGCTCAATGTGAAATTTGCCCCTTAGTAGTACGTTTTGTTCTCCCTGGTAGCTTAGCCGTCTCCTGGTTGTTTGTTCCCTCTGGGAAGATTTTTTTTTCAGTACATGTGGCATCGTTCTTCTGTTCCATGGGAATCTGGGTGAGGAGGGAACAGGCAGCCAAAATTTGGAAACTAGCAGCTCCTGTTTAAGCTCTGAGAGTGGGCTAACAAAGCTGATTGCATTCAGTCACAACTTCTTGGCGTGCAGGGCTGATTAATAATTCTGTGAGCACAGAGAGAGTGTGTTGGAGGAGAGTTTTGTTAAGCTGTCTTCAGCCTCACCTTCCTCCAGTTCCGTGGCCCTCCATGAGCACAGCCCTGGACTTGCTGCCACAAGCACTGACTGGGCTTGCACGGGCTCAGGGAGCCCAGCATCCTGCCTGCTTTCCTCCTGTGACCACCAGAGCCAGGCTTCTGCAGCAGGGAGGTGTTTGGGCCAAAGTTTAGGGGTGTGCTCAGTCTTGTGAATTACCTTTCTTATGCAATTAGCATTGTAATGTCAAGGAATCCCTGTCTCAATATTGCTCAGTCACTGTATTAACGAGGAAAGTCCTTTCCCCAAAGCAGAGCCTTTTAAAACTTGGGCTGTGTTACCATTACAGTAACTTTGTGGATCAGAGAAAAAATGGGACAAAGAGAAAGAACTCGGCAAACCATGGATACATAATTCCCTTTTTTTTTTTTTCCCTCCTGACAAATACTGGCTAAATGAAACCTTGCCATGATTTCGTTAAGGAAAAGTGAGGATTGGTCCAGGACTTCTCCAAAGGAAGTCGTTGGAGTTCACCAGTCTTTTACCCCTAGAGGGCACTCCAGGCTTAGGCTCCAGGAGTTCCCGAGGGCTCTATTTCCTATTAATTATCATAGGATTTCTGGTGTTTCTGATCCCCTCCTCTCAGATGCTGGGTTTTAAAGCAAATGAAGGCTTATTTGTTCAGTGGAAACAAAAATGGTTGCCTTTTATCCCTTGCAGCTACTGTGTGGGTGGTAGAGTCAAATTCTCGGACATTGAGGGGTTTGTTTTTGCTGTATGAAAGCTGCTGGGAGGAGACCTCCAGTTCTGCTTGGGTGAATTTTCACAGTTGCACCATCCCCTCTTGACCCTCAGGCCACCCAGGAGCCCCCTGGTGACTCCTCCTTGACCTGTTGTGATCTCAGCACAAGCTCATACCCTACATAGGTTTTTTTCTGTCTCGGCTTTGTGGTGGTGGCTCTGTCAGGAGTCCATTGTCCTGTAAGGGGGTTGGAACCACGCTGTAGGATGAGGGTGCGTGTTTAGCCTGGGAGGCATCTTAGGGAAAGAAATTAAAAGTCTGTGCCATGCTGAACATTTTTTAGTAGTCATGCAAAAAATATTGTGGCTGCAGTCTCTTGTGAGAGCAAGAAAAAGACTTGGTGGGTCAGACTGTATCAGTTTGTCTAATTCACTGAACCATGTCTGATCAGGGCTCCTAGCAGATGGTGGGGCAAAATTACAAGGGAAAAGACAGGCAGTATCCCCCCTTCTTTTGACAGGCAGTTAAGGACTGTTCTTAGCCAAAACTGGATTTGGGGCCATCCTGCTTCATAATCACCAATGTATCTGTCCTCCATTAATTTGTTTAATCCTCTTTTGAGTCTGTCTGTATCCAGCCTCCATGACATCATCTGACAGTGAATCTTTCTGATTTTGTATTGGAGGTGGGAAATGTATTTTCTTGTGCTGCCTGCTCATTTAACAGGAAAGCCCTTAGTTCTTACTGGGTAACACACAAACCATTCATGCTCTGTGTACCATTTGTAATCTTCAGTCCTGTCACTTCTGAATCAATTCTTTTCCTACCTGTGATTTTTAAGCTTTTAGCTTGTTTCCCAGGAGAGATTGTTTCAGTCCACCGAAACCCGAGCTGTTTACTCGCAGCTGTCAGCTGAATGGCAGTCATTGTGCTGGACTGTTCTGCGAAAGCACTTTAGACAAAGATTTGTTCAGAGAAACCTTTCATGAAGTTTAACCTCACTTCTAGTTAAACATAATCATTAACCTTTCAAGAAGGTCAAGCACACAGAGAAAGGGAGGATTTTTGCTTCCTGACATGTATATGCAAATACATGCATTGCAAGGTGGGGCCTTCCTCCAGTGCTTTATGTCAAAATAGTGTACACATTTTTCTGATTTTAATCAGTGCTAAAAGGAAGCTTTTGATGCAGAATGGGCTTTCATTTCCCTAATTTCATTGCCACAGTTGGCTACTTCTCAGAAAGTTTGAAAGGTCACACTGTCTAATGGAGTACAGCCATGGATCAGGAGTCAGGAGATTGGCTGCTTTATTTTTTTTATGGTTTTGCCTCTGACCGGTTTTCTCTTCAAAGGAAGGCTGCTTTTCCTTTTGGCATCACTGGCCTCCCGGTTTGGGAATTGAAAAGGATGATAATGCCGTATTTTCTATATAGTTTAAGGTCCTTACTTGAAATATATATATAGAGAGAGAGACTCTTATAAGGTACCACAGAATCACAGAATTGTAGGGTTTGGAAGGGGCCTTTGGAGATCATTTAGTCCAACCCTTCTGCCAAAGCAGGGTCACCCAGAGCAGGTTGTACAGGAATGCATCCAGGTGGGTTTGGACTATCTCCAGAGGAGACTCCACAAGCTCTCTGGGCAGCCTGTTCTCTCAAAGTAGAGAAGTTTTTCTACACATTCAGATGGAACTTACTGTGTGTTTTGTCCGTTGCCCCTTGTCCCAACACTAGGCTCCACTGAGAAGAGCCTGACCCCATCCTCTTGGACACCTGCTCTTTGGATATTTATAAGCATTGATGAGGTTCCCTCTGTCTTCTCTTTTTCCAGGCTAAACACTGAACATGTATATGTATACTGAACATAGATGCAATAGGGCATTATTTAATAGATGAAAAATTAACTGCTGTTAGAATATAGCTGTAAACAAATGTGTTAAATTTGGAGTACTTCTGTTGTGGCCTCACATAGGTCAGATTTTGCCCATATGATAGGTAATATTTTATCAGTATGTTGGAGGAAAACTATTTACTGAAGGTGTGCTGTGGCACAGAGGCTGGGGAATGGGAATTATGAAGGGAACCTGTTGTTGGTGCAGAGCAATTGGTGCTGCCCTTTGAGCTCGGCACAAGATCATATATGCAGAAATAAATAATGCAGCCTGTGCCTTGTGGCTGAGGGGCTTCCCCTGCCAGAAGAGCTTGGAGAATGATTTGGGGTTCTTGTGGGTATTGGCTGACCACAACCACCCATTTTCAGTTGCCTGCCCAGCAGCACACGTGGTCTTTGCGTGTATTAAAAGGGGATTGCCAAGTAGAAGTAACAGTGTACTGCAGTAGTGAAATAGTTGCAAAAATGTTATATCCAGTTATGTTACTGACTGGTTGAGAAAGAAATGGAAAAGTAGGTTTGAAGAAGAACCAGTAGGTGGATTAACAGCTGGAAAAATCTGCCTTGTGAAGGACTGTTTAGGTCATCTAAGACAAGCTTAGGGGTTAATTACATGGCACAGGGAGCAGAAATTTGATAAAGACATCTCTGCTTTCATAGACAAGTGTGTAACAAGCACTATAAATACAGGCATCTTTAACAAAGAGTGTAAATTAATTACTGAAGCAGCTTAGCAGCTTTGCTACTACTGCCTGGCTACTTTAAAATCAGGACAGGACGCTTTCCCAGGACAGATTTCTTGTTCAAAAGGAAGTGGAAGAAGAAACAGGATTGTTCCTGGCTAGCTGGCCAAGATGAACTGTGGCAGTAGTTTCTCCTGGCTTCTGTGCTACTGCAGAGGATACTTCAGAGTTAGTGATTTCCAGGACAGACTCAAAATATAAATTTAAAACTAAAATCTGTGCTGAAGGCAAGGAAAGCAACAGCTGTTCCTTTAATTCATGCACAAACCCGTTCCTCAGCTTAATTTATATGGACTTTCCTAATATGTTTTTACAGATCTCTGTGTTGTGCCTTTATTTTTTTTGGCCCTAAAAGAACTCTGTGAAGTCTTCAGCTTTATTCCAATTGAAAGAGGGTTTCTCTCTGAGTTCTTTTTGGCCCTAAAAGAACTCTGTGAAGTCTTCAGCTTTATTCCAATTGAAAGAGGGTTTCTCTGTGAGTGTCATCTGAAGAGCTTAGCTCATCAGCCATTAGAGCAAGACTTAGGACTAGAACTGGAGAAAAACAAACTATAGAATGGCTGTAACAGGAGGGGTGAGTCTTGAGGGGGGGGAAAAATTATCTATTTTCCTCCCTTCCCCCTGATTCTCTCAGACATACAAGTAGCTGGAATTGCAGAGCTAGGGATTAGTATGCTGGCCCAGCACATCTGTCCAGATGGTGTATCTGGCAGTAGCCAATACCAGTATCTGCAGAGAAAGAAAATGCCTTGATTCTGGAGCAAGGTTTGTGCTGGAGACCTGAGGTACGTGCATTTTACAGTGACTTTGATCCACTCTTCTTGTCCCTCTTGGGCATGGCTAAGTTTAGACATGACAACTATGGTAATTTCTCTTGGGTGGCAAAGGTTGCTGCCTTTTGGTGAAATAATATCTGGGTGCTCTCACAGCCTCTCTTCCAACAGATAAAACGCTTGGCATGTGGCGTGACACATCAGGAGCTTCTCTTGTGGGACAGAGAAGCCAAACTTTTTCCTCAGTATGTGCCTTGTCTGTCATTGCTTCTGCCTAAAGCCACCTTTTCTTGCAGAAGGTGGCTCCTTCTGGAGTTAGTCTGGTGTTCTGCTTTCTGTACATGTATAAGAGGAGTTCCATGAGCTTTGTGCAACATTTTCCCTTGCCTGCTGCAGTGCCAGGCAGAAGACACCACCGTAGCCTGCCCACTAAGCACTGGCCTGGCTTGGGCACCAGTTTTGGAAAAAGGGCATGTGGCAGTGATCTTCTACGGCCATTGCCATGGAGTTAGGTTTCCAACTTGGCTTCCTGGTCATGTGCTGATTGGCAGCCAAGTGGACAAACAGGAGGGGAGGGGTGATTTGGTTAATATCAGATCAGGCTCTATGGAAAGTCCTGGATTCTGAGAACAGAAGTTTCTGGAAAGCACACAAATAAGTAAAACATTCCCAGGAAGTCTGTGAGAGCAGAGAGGTTACCCCGGTTTTCATGTGTCTCTTGCTTTCCTCATCCTGTTTGCTAGCCTGGGAAGTCAGAAACTTTTGCCACCCTGGCTTGGACCCCCGGAATCTTGTTTTCCCTGCTTTCCCTAGAGGAAGTGGGGCATGACAAAAGGGTGCTTTTAGGGAACGCAGTGTGAATTTGTCAGCTCCACCCTTGCATTTCTCATTCCTCCCCTCCTCCTGTTTTTCTTAGCCTCGCAGAAACATCGCTGCTGTTGGACTGTAGCACGTGATTGCTTTGCCTCTGGACTTCCACGCAGCTCTGTAGCCACCCATGAGCAGTGAGAATCTCTGCTGTTTCTTCCTGAGTGTCTTTCAGTGGTGCTGAAAGCTGCCTGACCCTGCTGGTTGGAGCTGTGCAGCTGCAGAGCTTGTGGTTTGAGTGCTGGCAGACACTGGCCTCACGCTTTCTTTGTGCAGCTGTGGTTCCAAGAAATATAGTGAACTAGAGACCTGGCCACAGGGAGGGGGAGGTAATACCAAGAACCTGTCAGAACATGATTGTGTGCTGGGAGGGGGGGAGGTGGTGGTGTTGGGGAACAGGAGTTGTGGGTGGAAGGGTGAGGCAGAGGCTCATGGGAAGCTGGAGGTGTTTGCAAAGTTTTGCATTAATTTTGCTCAACAGAGAAGATGGGGGGAGGTAGGTGTAAAAACTCCCCGAATAAATTGCAGTGTGAACTTTAGGGTGAATCTGGCAGTGAAGCAATTCTTCCTGGAATCACAAGGTGAGAGCAGGCTGTGAGTGGCTTGGCTAAGAGGCAGAAGCTTGAGAACCTCTGTGTGCTGGAAATTAAGCTGCGCGGGAAGCAAATGTTTGTCTCCCCTGTATATGGAACCACAGGTAATGGGTCTCATCAGGACCAGACATCCTTCTCCCTCCCAAGGATGTCCTGCATTTTTCCCTGTGGATTTTAAAATTCGCTCCTGACAAAGACGTCTAGTTACCTCCTTCCCCACCCTGTTTTGTGCTAAACAACATAATTTAGGTCCCTGAAAACTCATCACTTGATACCTGTGCCACCTCTAGCCCAGTGCAATGTAAAACCCTTCCAGATACTTTGCTGTGCACCTACCTTGTCACCCTCAGGAATGTGCAGGTTTCAGAGGTGGCTGGTGCTCTTGACATCCTCTTGAACATTTATTTGCACCAAATCCTGTAAAATGGGGGAGAAGGGGAAGTTCATTGACTACTACTGTGCAAGGGGGCTTTTCAACAGGCAGAGAGATGGGGATTCAGTCACACCAGCAACTCTTCAGAGCTGTGTGCTGGCCCTGTTCCTAAGCCTAGCCTATTGTCCTGACTGTTGGGCTCTCTGCCTCTAACAGATGACAAAAAGGCCATGGAGCTGTTGGTGGTGTGCCCTGGAAAGGTGCATGGCAATCCTGCAAGCTGTTGTTGGGGCAGTTTTAGCCATATGTAAAGCCAGGCCTCTCCTTCTATTCTACCTTCATGACATTGCTAGCAAAAGCAGAGAGAGGTTTCTCTGGTTTTGTCTCTTTGCTGTTCAGTCCCTCCACTCCTTCCAAAAGTTACTTTTGCTGTGGGAAGGAGCTTCTTGCCCAGACTAGGGGAGAAAAGATCTTAAAAATATTCCATTTCCCCACTCTGACACAAATATCCCACTTATACCCACATCTGTGTACACCAGGCTCCAGGATAAAAGAGGTTCTGCTGGTATCTGTAGCACTGGTGAGCAGGATTTTAGTGCAGGCTGTGTTGTTACTGACAATAATAACATATACTGTAAGCAGTAATCTGAATTTTAGTAACTCCACAGTTCAGCATTCATCCAATGCAGTGGTTAGCCTGCTGCAGGTAAATGTGGAATCGAGCCACAGTTCTAAGATACTGTTTGAAATTATTTTATTTGCTCCTTTATGCAGCACTTCAGATTTATTTTTTTAAAAAATATATATTTACAGTATTTGTCTATAAAAGTAAAAACAAAAAGATGATTCAAGAGCAGGCAAGCACTGTTTGTTTAGATGATATGGGACTTTCTATGATCTTTGTGCCTTCTGCTTTTCTGCAGGAGGTCAGTTTCCCTCACACAAGTGTAAACCTGCCTGTTCCCACTGGAGCTTGAAGAGCCCATTTCCATGATCTAAAGTGGTGTCAGTGGGAAAGGTATGGATGGGGTTTCTGGAGCATTGCATTCAATGGTCTGACATAGTCCTTCCTGAGTTTGGAATGGTCACTGTTTTAAAGTTGCTCATCTGGAAAGTGAGAATTGAGAAGATAAACGTGTTTAAAGGTACTGAAGTGCTCAACAGGTTGCAAGGACGAGGCAACTGAGCAAGCCAAGTCATTTTCCTGTATTTAGAGACTATAAAAACACGATGGTTGTCAAGTCTTTCTTATCCAAAATAGCATTTTTCTATAGTGAAAGATATTTCTCTCTGTGATGTATTGAATCCTGTAAGTGGTGTGAGTGAAAGGAAACCCTTTTTAACAGCCTGCCATTTCGGTTTAGAGTGCCAGATCACGCTGAATTTACCTAATGTATTCCAAAGGTTAATTACCTAGGCTGCCAAAGTGTTTTCTCTTATTTCCCAGGGGAATTTTTGTAATTTCATCTCGCAAGCTGGTGATCAAACTGATGGTTAAGATGGCTTTTAGCAATGATGGCATTATATTAGCAGGCATTTGTGCTGTGACTCTATTCAGTCTGAGATGTGGGGCATCCTACACAATAAAGACAACAGCCTTTGGCCACCTGTGGTTGTTCCAGTTTCTCTGTGTCTGGGACTCACATATCTTTTTAGCACCTTCTGCCTCTTTGTTGCTCTTCCCCAGTGGTGACTCTACTCAGATTCTTGCACAGAGGTAGGGAGTGTCTGTCTTGCAGGGTATTTTGTAGTCTTTGTGTGAATACTGTAATGCATGGCCAGAAATACTTCATCTCCCAAGATGAGATTTGAAAGTGGTTCTGCAAAGTGCTGTAATTTATCAGTTTCTAGTGGTGACATCTTGGAGATGATGGTGTGCTTGGAGAAGCACAGATTTTGGCTGGATCGCTTGCTAAAATATGAAAAATACTAAGAAGAATCTGAAGAATACTGCTTCCAAACAACTTTGGGTAACTTATTCATTATTTCTGAAAAGGAAACCTAGGGATATACTTTGTATCATGGTTGCTGGGGTTTCCTGATTCTTTGGCAGATGTTGGGGAAATGCAGTTTTCACATGAAAACTCTTAAGTGAAGAAAGCAACTGCTTTCTAAAATGCCATCACAGCCAGTTGAAGCAGAATTACATCATGTCTTATTCCAGTGCCTTTTTTTTTTGTCTTTACTTCTTGCTTTTAATACATATGTAATTGCAAATTTAATTCAACATTAAATAATCCGCACTAGTATTTTTTTATTAATTTGCCAGCTAGAATACACCTTCTGTTGCTTGCCAATTGAATTTGTTTCATGAAAGAATTTATTTTCATAATTACTGAACTTCTTGATTTTAGTGAGATACTGAAGTCTGGATAAGGATGTAGTTTCTTTAGCTTGTCACATTATTTTTAATATCTTTTCATTTTCAATAGTTGTGATAAAAGTGTATTATGAGAGAACTAGCCTTTGCCTCAGTAAGAAGTAGATGAAATAATGAAGACGATAAAGCAAGAGAGTCAGGAAGTAGGATACAAAGAGTAATACCAACATCTATTTTTCTAATATACTTGTTGGTAAAACTGAAATCAGTCATATTTAAATAGGAGCTTTGTCAAGCACTCTAAAAATACTTTCACTGTGGAATGTGTAAAGTAGAAGTTCCATTAAAACCTCCAAGCTTGAAATTATTAATGATAAACCTTAAGGAAGTTAATAAATTCTGACAATAGCTCTACTGTATGGAAGTTACATTTGGACATTTGTAATCAGTAACTTGTGCTACTCTGTCATCAGCCCTGGAGACAGATTGTTCTGAGTTTCTGTAGAGATTTCCTGGAAATATTTGTAAGTAACCAGAAATGGCTGATATTTAAGAGTGATTTAATGGCCAAATAGAATTTTTTTGGGGTGGCTCTTCTGTGGCCTCGGAATCATCAGCACCTGCTTCCCCAAACCAGCTGTGGTTACAATCTGTGTCTGACTTCAGTGCAGAACTGTGTTCAGACTGATTCATCGGGAGCTGTTAGTTGAAAGGCCAAAGCCAGTTTCCTACAAAAGTGGGTAGATAAGGTGTTCATTTTTCCCTGTTGTTATCTGGGCACTCGTATTCCTCTAATGGTTTCCCACAGTCCTGTAGGGAGCCTATAACAATGTTTTTCTTCATAATTGTCTAGGAAAGGAATCCTAGAGCAGCAATGAAGAATATGATTTTGGAGGCTTTTAAAACTCCCTCATAAATGTGGTGCCAATAAGGACATGGTGACCAAGGTTGTGGTGTGGCTCCTCATACCTGGCTGAGGCCAGCTTAGGTATTGGTCACCAAACTGAACTCTGCAGTGAAGACACACCTCTGAGAGAGGCACCTCTCAGAACAGTGCCCTCCAGCCTGTGGGCTGCTTCTCATTCCTTCTTGGGATTTTGGGTATGTGCACCACAGAGCTCATGGCTGAGGAGCACTGAACTCTGAAAGGCAGAGGCCACAGCCTGGAGAAGCACCAAGGCTTTTGTCAATGAGTATGTGGTGAGCAAAGGCACAGACTGGCTCTTTCCAGCCCAACAACTGGAAAAGATTTGAGAAAAAACAATGAAAACAGTTGAAGGTGCTTGTTGCTAAAAAGCCCCTGAAGGCCCTAAAAGATCCTGGCTGTGAAAGGGAGCCTGAAGAAAGTTGAGGACCCATTGTCTCCCAAAAGGCTATTGTTGGTAGATCCAGGCTACTGGAAAAGCAGCAAAGCTGAACAGGGCTGAGTTGAAAGTGGGAAAGGCTCAGAAAAGCTGATCTGAAGAAGAAGTAATGTTACTAGAGGAAATACAGCAGGTTTACATGCTGAAATAAACCAAATATTTTAATTTATGCTCTCAGGATCTTTCAGCAGGAGAAATCAACAGCCAAAAGGTTCAAAGGAGCAGTTCGAAGCTGCCTGGCTGTGTGGGGCCTGGGACAGTGTTGAAATATCCCTGTTTCCCCATCCCAGACCAGGAAGCAGTGCAAGTTTCACCCCTCTGAGCACTGGGTGTGTGCTTGCATGCAGGGGCACGGTACTTCAGTATGTTCTAAAGCAGTTCAGTTCTTGTGGGAAACCTCAGAGAATACTGTCTGACAAAACAGCCCATGTCTTGGGTGCTCTGCTGCTGGGGGTGTTTTGGTGAAGCTCATCTACCCTAATTCTTCATTTGTATTCCTGGTTGCATCCTCCCTCCCTACTGACTGCAGATACAAATTGGCCTAGCATAAGGGGTGACCAACAGCAACAAATATCTTCATAAAAACTACAGCTTTTATATATATATGTAAAAACTATTACACCACACCACCTAGAGTGATATATCCAAGGAAGGGCTTATACCCTCATGTATGAGCACAGTCAATTTACACTCCTGGAAAAGACCAGTGCTTTACTGAGGAGAAGCTGACGTGCCTGCCAGCACGTGCTGCTTTTAAATACTACTGCTTATGCCAAAAAACATGCAAGATTCCTTGTAAAAATGGAAGACTGTGTAATTTTCCTGGTAATATCTTTAATTTTTAACTGTTAGCGAAATCAAGCCAATTATTCTTTGTAAATTTTGTTAGGCTTCCTGGATTTATGGGAGAGATCCAAGAGCACGCCTCTCAAGTGAAATGACCCAGCTGGTGGTGGGAGCACCTTGGGCAGTAAGGTCTTGTTTCTGCTCTGTTTTACCGCGGGAGCACTAGGATTTCCAGGGAGATGTGAGCACCTGCTGAACCTGTTGATGGACTCAAGGTGTTTACAAGGTTCCTGTCTTAAAGTTGTCTCCAATGAACAGTAAGGGATGTTAATGCTGCTGTCTGAGGGAGGCACACCTGTGCTTTCTCTTGTAGCTAGTCAGCTAGCTAAGGTTTTCACAAACCTTAGAATTGTACATCTTTGAGCCCTCTCCTTCTGTTGGATTTTCTATGTGAAGGGATTTAATAAAGAGGAGATTTATGGGAGGAAGGAGGCAGTGATAGAGACACATATGGATCCAGGATGGATGGAAATCTTTTCCATGTGACTTTATACCAACAAAATGTAGGAGTTCACAATCTGAAATCTGTGCAGAGAGACAATTGTTTGGATCATTGAATGATTCAGTGCCTTTGTTTTTCATCTACAGGTTGGACTATTGGTTTAACTGCTGCTAGGAGCTATACTTCTGCCTATAGATTACTTACCATACTGAGACAACATAGAAATCTTAAATTTTGAGCCTTACAAATTCTGAAAGCTGGAATTTTGGAGTAAATAAAATGGTATTGCAGAAGATAATGTGCTCCAGCTGTTTGGTTATTGTTTTTCCCAAGTGTGCTAGAAGATTTCAGAGGATCTGTGGAAAATTGCATCCTGAGGATTTGGTTGCTAATCAAAGCACCCTGTGGGGGAGATGGAGCTGCAGTGAATTCTGGCATGCCATTTCCATTGCTGCCATCTGTGTTTTTAAAATTAGCAACAAAAATACATTTCATTTGGCTATATAGTCAAGAAGTTTAAACTCAGACTACAAAGGTGTGAGTCAAAACAGCTCCCTTAGAAACTTGGTTTTCTTAGGGTTTCTTTTTTTTTTGTTTGTTTATTTATTAGGATCTCATCTCTTTAGTTGTGGAGGAGGAATCTTGGAAACGTGAGAAGAATTCAGGCCTCTGCTTCCCAGTTCCTGTCCCTCATCCTGTGATCCTGGACATTGGCTGTGGCTCTGGAGCAATTGCTCTGAGTCTGCTACAAAAATTGCCACAGGTGAGATTATTTTTTTTTTCAGTGTTCATGGTACAATAGATGCCTGTGTTACAGGACAGTCCCAGTCTACTAGTCTTCACTGAGATTTCACAGATGAACTTATTTGCTTTATGAGACCTCAGCAGCAGAAGTCTCTGACAGACAGGCTCTGTAAGTTTGTGCTAGGTAGAAGAGGGGTGTTCAGGAATTGTTCTCCCCAGCTGTCTGCAGGAGTAGTGGAGACATAGAGTGGAAGAAGCAAATGTGCTCATTCTTCAGCTGTCACAGCTCACTATTAATCACCTTAGCCTGAAGCACTGGTGGATGTTGGTTTAAGTTGAATTTATGGGACAATCATCTCTAAAAATCATCTTGCTGTGAATAGAAAGATCTATTCTTTAGCAAGTTGAAGACTAAATAAATACTGGGAAGGGATTACCACAGAAGTGTCAGTACTTGGGATCAATATGGCAAGCACATGTCACACTGTCCCAGCTGCCAAACCACTCTTTTGAAGTTCTTTTGTTCACTAATAACAACCCACACTTTTTGAACAGAGTCGAAAGGGCAGGAAGGGGACTGAGATCTGGGTGACCAAAGCCCTTCTTGCCCCTGATTATTGTGGCATGTAACTTGCTTACTGAGATACTGTTGGTAAACAGAAAGAGAAACGAATCCAAGATCTCACCATGTATGATTAAGGGAAAAATAGTCCCCTTCCCTCAGAATTGCAGGCCAGTCAGTTCCTTCTCATGAACAAGAATTGCTGTGGCCACCCTCTTGTAGAAGCATGAGACTTGGTGTCTAAGAATTAGAGGTTGATGCCTCTGCTCCTCCTCCCAGTGACCTGATAAGGTTAATACTTGAGCTTCATGACTTCAGAGTATAATTATTCTGATTTCCTGAGCTGTACTTTATGCTCTTTTCCTTGCTTGTTAAGTTAAAGAGCTGTGTCAGTCTGTTCCTGTAACTGGTAAGTCCTTTCCCAGTTCACTAACACAGAATGCCCAGAGAAATAAGGAGCCTTGACTGATTAGAATTAATGCTAGCTACACTGACAGCTAAGTAGAGTTTACACTGTGTGATCTTTTTAGGTTTTCAAGCAGAATTTAGTGCTGGGCTATTTGAGAAAACAGCAACTTGCAGATTCAGCTGAGTCCTTCACCTTAAAGGTCAGCTTCACGTGCATGGGTGCTAGGATCAGGATCTGAAATTAATCCCCCCGGGAACGATGGCTGATGACACCACAGTCTCCAAAAGCAAAGTAGTTTCTTTGAGCATACTTGCTGTGTCTAAATACTTACCAACATCTGTGTTTAAAAAAAACAGTAAGCAAAACAAAAACAAGTCAGACCTTTGCCTGCATTTTTCCCAAGGTAAAAAGGAAGGTCAAACAAATCTGTAACTGTGTAGTCTTGTCTCTTAAGTTACACTGGAGGGCTCACAAATACTTGACACAGAGTCAAGTACATGCAGTCAATACAGGCAGTGAATGTAGTGTAAGGACTGTGGTGGATTCACTAGGCAAAACCTGTCTGCATAACAGATGGAGAATGCCAGAGCCTCTGTGTAAGCAGTTATGTTAATGCTGGGAGGGATTCTGTCCCTGTTAGAGAGAAGCCTAGGACACAGTCTTCCTTTAACTGGTGTCTGGCCCAGGCTGGCCAGAGCATTGAGTCTGACACTGCGAGGAGCTATGAACATATCAGGTGATGGAGCTTGTATGACTCCATTGTTGTCAGCTGAGTTAGTTTGGTCAGAAGCCTATCTATTTTGGTAGGTGGCTGTCAGTGTTGCAAAGTGCCTTCTGTCACGTTAGCAGTGTTACTAGAAGTGACTCATCATCCCATCAGTGCCTTGACCTGCATTCTTCATTTCTTTCAAAAGCTATTTCTTTTAGGAGCCCAGAGTGAAGAGTCAATTGCCAGTTCTTTTCTTGCATGTCTCTTCTGGCAGAGCATGTCTGCTCAGGAGCTTTGATGTTGTAATACTTGTTGTTTTTTCTGTCCCAGAGCCGGGTGATAGCCGTGGATAAAGAGAAGGCTGCTGTGGATCTCACCAAGGAGAATGCACATAGGTACAAGCCCACATATTACCCATTTTTTGAAATTTTTGTTTGAGAAAGACCAAGAGACCTCAATAATTGGGCATGTGGTTCATATTTATCACCACTGAAAACCAGGGAGTGTTTCCTTGGATTGCTTAGGTTAAGCTCCTAAAGCATGTAAGAACTCTGAAAAATTGCTTATATTTACCAGAGTATTTTTTCCTTTGACTTGGGAATGTGTTTTGTGAGGATAGTAGCCTAATAGTACTTAAATGCTATCTGCCTTCCAAGGGTTTTGAAAGTGTTATCTGCTCTTATCTCTTTCTGTGACCTTGCAGGCCTGTGACCTCAAAGCAGCAGGTGATAAGAATGTGTATATTACTTAGGAGGTTAAGGACAAGATAGCCCAAACCTTTCTCTCTCTGGTTCTCTATGTCATTATTGCTGTGCTTGTTTCTGTCATTGCTCCTCTAGAGATAAACTCCCACACTTTGCTCTGATGTGCTGGTGTGATGTTCCTCAGCATCCTCCTTGCAGTCTTGGGTTTGGTGAGAGCGATGCTGCTGGTGTTTGCACACCTGTGCTGTGGCTGGATGTTCAGAGCTGCTGAATCATAGAGTAGTTGGGGTTGGAAGGGATCTTTTGAAGGTCATTTAGTCCAACCCTCCTGCAAGGAGTCAAGCATCTTGTGCCTGAAGTCAGAACAGCTCTGTATCAGGTTGACCTTCTCCTTCTAGTGGCACGACTTCCTCAATTGGTTCTTCCTACCTGAGGTTATTCTGGACTGTGATTAATATAGCACATACCAGAACCAGAATCTCAATATGGGTTTAATTCCAGGATCCCAGTCTCTGTAGGCACTGTGAAAGGTACATAGTTCTGGTATGTATTCATATCCTCAGAAACCACTGGGCACTAGG
The DNA here is from genome assembly GCA_004320125.1 of Scolopax mira. NCBI lineage: Eukaryota > Metazoa > Chordata > Aves > Charadriiformes > Scolopacidae > Scolopax > Scolopax mira. The sequence goes on from BJBW01003137.1 coordinate 86,914, forward strand.
CATTAATTGGAGCAGTCTCGGTAACGATTCCTATTGCTACTTCTTATGGAGTCTAGTGCAGTTGTGAGTCTTAAGTGGTGCTCATTAACAGACATTTCTATCTATAGGGCCCACATACCCTTTTTCCCCCCAAGCTCCTGCCACCACTGGGTCTACAAAGACAGGCAACTTCTGTTTCTGGCTGCAGTGAGCTGCTTCTCTTCACTTCTTGCAGCTCAGCCTCAGGTCTTCTGTGAGTCTGAAGAGGCAAACCTGGTGAGAAGAGAGAGGTGCTTTGGTGGGTGAACCATGTAGCTGAAGTATAGAGGTTCTGTTCCTTCCTTGTTATCTCATGCTGTATGTTTCTGTGACCTCTTCTGCAGTATCAGGATGTCACCAAACACCAAGGCTACTTTCAGACTGGCCTCTCTTCTCTGTCCCAGGAACATCAAGGGAACTTTGTTCAGGATTCCTAAGGTTTCAGGGGATCACTGTCTCAACTGTTTTCCCCTGGCAGCGAGCCTATTCTGTAGCAAGCTGAGTGCAAGGGACAGATCAGGCCAGGTTGTGAGAGGTGGAGCACCATGCAGTGGCAGTCTGGCAGTCCAAGGCTGTTCTACCTTGGATTAGTGCAGTGAATCACATCACAATCTTGGCTGAGATTTCTCCCTAAGAAATACCAATGTGTTTATAGACCTATTTCTTAGAAATAGCAAGGCAGCAATGCTTACTTGCCTGCTTGTCACAGGGAAAGGAGAGGTGTTCATGTCTTCTAGTGCCTTCAGGGGTTCTGCTGGTGGGAGCATCCTGGGGATGTCTGGGTGCGGACAAAAGGCACTGACCATAACATGTGTTTCCCAATTAACGTGCACAGAGATACAAGAAAGATCATGAGTTAGAAACCAACATCTGAGAGATCCTAGTGTGTATTTTAAAGATGTTATACTGTCCACCCTGTGCGTGAGTTGTTCCTAAAGGTGTCCTTTTTCCTCCCTCTGAGTCTGGCACAGGAGTTTTGCTGCCCTGCATGTGCTGGCCTCCTGGTAGTGTGCAGTAACATCTCATCACCTTAACACTGGCATGTGAGATGAGATCCAAAGATGCCTAGAAAATAGACTCAGATGCCAGAACACTATTGAGATCTAGATTGTCAAGGAGGCCACAAAAAGAATGTGGCAAGTGTGTGAGCATGTTGTCTCCACTTACAATAGCAGGTTTAAATATTTTGAAGCAGGTGATTTTGTGGTGTGTGTTGTGGGGTTTTTTTTGTGTGCTTGTTTTGGTTTGGTTTTTTTTTCAGGGATAGTGAGCTTTCCAGAGGGAGGACTTGGAGATGTAGCTAATATGCAGCAGGGTGGGGGAATACTCTGTCTGTATGGCAAAGGGTGATACATATAAGTTTTGAGTGCACAGGAGCTGCACCCTGGAATCACCATGGGATACAGTGTGCTCTTTGCTTTGAGTTTTGTTTCTCAGGCAAAAAGCAAATCCTAAACTTCCCTTGTGCCTTGAGATGAATCCAGCTGCAGTCAGTGGGGTAAGATATAAGTGTATCAGATAAGAGATGTGACATTTAGCCATCTGTTTATAGAATGTGCTGTTCATGAATCCACAAAAATGCCTCATAATCTTTCTTCTTTTTGTTTTTGCATCTGAAATTTTATAGGCTGCAACTCCAGGACAGGATCCATGTCCTCCACTATGATGTTTCATATGGTAACTCTTTTCACTGTTATGATCCCTTTTGTCTTTCTCCCTTTTTACTGTGCTGGGGGAGACGGGTGTGTGAGACAGCCAAAGGACCCTGTGGGATGCAGGAGTCAGAGGGATGTTGAAGTTCATAGAGAAAAAGGTCAGCAAGAAATGAACCAGTGAAGCTTTTCCTGTCAGAGAGTTCCAGGCCAGATGATCAGCTGAGAGAAGTCCCTGACTATGTCAGAAGGTGAATTGTTCCTGGTTTTAGGTTTCTAAAGGTTGTGTCTGAGTTGGTAGTCCTGTTGCTCTCTAACATTACTGGGGAGAGGCAAATACATACACAGGGTAATCCATTCCATGCTCACATGGATGCTTTAGAGAAACATGTACATGCCTGTCTCTGATGTTAGAGGAAGCCCAGGTATTTAGGTTAGATCTAGGTTAGATTAGGTTAGAATAAATGCTCAGCCTTATTCACCTGAAATTAGATGAGCTAAACCATGGAAGGATACCTTTTGTCTTCCCTGGCTGAAAGCAGTTAAGTGAGGCTTATCATTGTCATTTGTGAGGCTTATCAAGTTAGGCAGATACGTCCTCAGCTGTTTTGGAGCCAGGAGCTTCAGCATTGCAGATTCATTAGTGTACATTCCTTAAATTATTTGTTTTTAACACTAACCTCTTAGATATATGTCTGCACGGTCTCCTGTTTACAAATCTGAGTTTGTGCTGCCCATACTCCAAGCAGCTTCAGTCTGCATCCTGACAGGTAGTCTAAGCACTCACTTAGGTCCCTATGGGCTCCCACACGTTCTGGGTGTTGCTTTAGATCCAGATGGGCACAGATCTCCAGATCTGTCCTGTGCTTTGTAACATGTTCTGCTAAGTGGGGTTGCTGGTATTAAAAAATGATACTTTGCCTGTGCTTAGCTTTGTATCACTCTCGCATTAGAGATGGGAGAGTGAGGAGAGTGGACTGTCCCAAAAGGAAATGGAATAAAATTTTATCAGAGAAAAGCAGAGCCAAACACATATGGGCATGTATCTGGAGAGGTAGTTTCCTGGGTAGGATTTTGACACTGAGCTTATAGGGAAGGTTGCTGTGGTTGAGAGCTGGTTGTGATTGTTTCTCTTCTCTAGGTTCTGCCAAGCAGCTGCTACTCTGGGGTCCCACAGACTTCATAGTCAGTAACCCCCCATATGTCTTCCAAAAAGATATGGCTTCCTTGGACGCAGAAATCCTTCGGTAATCAGACAAACAGTTTTTTCTTCTTCTTGAAGTAAGGTTTTCTGTCTGCTTCCTTATACTACACTCAATTGCACACAATTGCAAATGTAGTATACATGTAGGTGTATGTGTGTTTATAGGGTATATAATAATACAGTGTTACTTTGATAACTGTTTACAGGTCTGAAACAATATCAAAGCGTTTTAAATATTTATAAAAATGGAAAAAGCACACACTTTGAAATTAACAAAGTTCCAATCCAAAACTGTTTCAGAACGTTTTTCCTGTAGACCTTTTTTTTCCCCCCATAGTTTGTGTGAGTTTGTGAAAGGAATTAAAAGTATCTGAGCATCTTTTTGTGATGGGGAAAAAAAAGCTTGGTTGGGAATGCTGTGATCTGTTCTCATCCCAATACTTGTTTTAAGCAAACCCACCCACACAAACATGAATAAGCCCTTTTGGGATGTGTGTCCTGGTTCTTTCTCAGAATTGATTGTCGTGCATGTCAGGACAAAGCCCTGCACCACCCTTGTGCAAGTTGTGCAGCAGAGCAGATTCTGAAAGTGGAGCTTGCTACAGCCCAATTCTCTCTGCTCGGGTAGAGGCAGTGCAGCCTGTCTGTTGGCATGGTTGAAAGTGAGTGAGTGAGCCCTTGCTGTACAGCCCATTCTCTCCCTGTCCAGCTGGCACAAAGAGGACAGATCCACCTGTTGGAACTGTCCAACCCCAGCTGCAGTTGGCTGGTCATTTTCAGGAAGAATTCAGGGGATGTTTTCTGCTTGTGCTCAACATGGAGTAGGTAGCAGTGGGAGCTGCTTTCTTCCCCCCTGCATTTTACCAAAAAAGCTCTGGGTGCTGGCACCTGCTATAGGAGCACTTGAGTTCGGGTGTGTTGGGTGCACCTTGCTCCATGGAGCATGTGGCAATGTTAATGTCTTCTTATTCCCATGCTCCAGCTATGAGGACCATGATGCACTGGATGGGGGAGATGATGGGATGAGAGTCATCAAAGCAATTCTGACTCTGGCTCCTTCTCTTCTGAAGGATTCTGGGTAAGCACTGTTCTCTTTTTGATTTCATGTCTTTTGTCCACTTATTTCTACAGCTTCTGTTTTCTTCTCATACATCAGTGTACAGAGGGAAAATAGTTGCAGAAATGTTCCCTCCCTCCCCATCTAATAATAGTAGTTAAAAAGTCATGTGTATAAGCAAAACTAGCTTGAAATTGATTAGTAAAGGGATATGAGCCTTCCTTGACCAATGATGGTATGTCATAGTCATTAGCGAAGTGAGAACCTTTAAAAGTCAAAGCAGCAACAAAAAGAACATGAAAGAAAGCAGTAGAGAGACCACAAAAAAAAAGTGAAGCTTTTTAAGCAGAAAAACCGATTGAAGGAGAAGGAATGCAGAACTCTGTGAGAATGAATGTAGATCTCTATTTCCCTCCCACCCTTTAATTAGGGGAAACTTGTTTACTGTTCCAGATTACAATGCTGAATATCCCAGGAGAAAGATCACTCAGGGATAGTTTCTTAAATGTTACATTTCTCTATGGATAATACCCAAGACTGATTGTTCCTCTTCTCTGTCATGTGGGATCCATTTTGTGCTTACAGATCAATATGCTCATATGCAAAAGTCCATTGTGCCAGGGCATTCTTGTTGAAAATTCCAAACGTTTTACCAGCATAAGAGAGGTCACTGACAATCTGCTGCTCTGAGTAGAGGAACAGGAATATTGAGAGGCATACTGCATGCAGAAGAATTCATTCCTCATTCTTTGCATGACCACAAGAGCAGAAGATGCCCCTCAGAATTTACCAGCAAGAGAAATTGGTCCCATAGGGTTGCTAGGATTATTTTTTTTTTCCTTCCCTATTTGCTTGTTTTATAAGGTGGAGTCCCCATTGAGGAGTGGAAGTTTTTTAAGGTCAGGAATGAGATCCACACCCAGCTTGTAGTTTGGTGCATTTATAAGGAGCATTCAGTGTGGGATGTTTTAGGAATTCTCAGGAGAGCATATAATTGGGACTTGGCCTCTGTTCTCTGCCTGTTAAACTTGCATTTTGCTGCACTGTCACAGGCTGTAACCAGTTCCATCGTCTCCCTGTGCCTGTAAGCTAGGGTGGTACCATCTTGTTGTGGGAGAGGAGATTCAGAAATGGGCTGGTGTCATAAAGCCTGGCTGCAGCAGAGATGGAAATAGCCCTGCAGTGTCCAGGCCTAGTCCTAGTGCCCTAACTGAGGCTGGCTGATCATTTCCCTTACCCCTGCTGCACTCTCCTTTGTACAGTCCTCTGTGTAGGTCTGAATGCTGGTGGTGTTTTCATAACTGATTTATGGAGACATTTACTGTGGGAAAATATGTGTGCTAACTTGTACTTTATGACTCTCACTACTGGGACTTAATGTCACCCTGCATATACAAAGAGGAACTTCATGCTGTTTCAATGCTCAGAGTCCATGCATCATAAAACTTTAAATCTTTAGGGGCCTCAGAAACAAAGAACTGGTGGTATCTCTGCTGGGGATTCAAGAGGGATGCTTATGTGTGGATACAAGGCTGTAACTGCTCACAGAGGAGTACCATGAGAATTCCCACCAAAATCAACGTTTTCTCCCCCTGAGGGAGGCAGTTGGGATCTGCATCTTGAATAGACAACTATGATCTGATTTAGATTTATTGGATTGCAGTGTATTTGCTCACCTTCTCATTTCCTTCACTGATAGTAGTCGTGCAAAAAGACAGACCTTAATTTTTATCAGTTTAGCAACCTAAATATGTGCATCTCCCCACTGTTCCCAAATGTGTCCTTTCAGGAGTGTGTTTCTGGAAGTTGATCCCAGACACCCAAATATGGTGGAGAACTGGCTACAGGCACACCCCAACTTATTCCTTGTCCTTCATGCTATTCACAAGGACTTCTGTGGCAAGTAAGTCTCTTTTACCTTCAGATTTTTGCTTCAGGTATAGATATGTGTCCTTTGTAGATTATTCCCCAATGTATTGAATGAACTCTGCCAGAGAAAGTCCACAGCTGAAGCCAATCTTTAACAAAATGGGGGCTCCCTCCAAATATCTCAACCTTCTTACATCCTGAGGTAGCCTGGCAGGTGCTTCTGAGTCACAATTCTGATGCAGGGAAGCATTTCTCATGGGGTGACTAGCTCTGGTAAGATTATCACCATTGGAAAATTGCTGCTTTTACGGGCTGGAAGTAGAGGCATGTCCTCCCTAGCAAGATTTAAAGCTCTGGTCATTCCTTTTCCCACAGACCCAGGTTTCTGCACATTCAAAACCAAAGCAGATGACAACTGTACCAGAAATAACTCCTCTTGCAGTATGCTTTTTGCTGGTGAGCCCTGCTGAGCTGCTTGTTGAAAGCCCTGCGTGGCAAAAGGAACCTTCACTTCATTCCCCAGTGCATGGAACTCTCCAGTGCCAGAGCCCCTGGCTTCCTGACACAGACTTCATCCAGAGATGCAGAAGTTCAGCAGAGTGTGTAGAAATGTTTCACCATCCTCGGAGAACTGCATGAAACTTCTTAGTTTGCTCTGCTAAAGTAACTCATTAATCTCAGGATACAATATGGAAGAGTTCACAGCTTCAGATAGTTCATGAAAAATACAACGTCTCGATGTGGCACATCACGCATTTTACCTAGAAATAATTTTACTTTTTTTTTGGCCTTGAGATGAACTTATATAAAATGTGACTAGATTACGTGGTAGGTCCAAGCTCTGGCTTATATCAGCATGTGCATTGCTGGTATAATGGGACAGGATTAATTTGCACACTTCAAATTCAGGTTTTTTTCCCAGGATCCTGATGCTCTGGAGTAGATCTCCAGCTATTTTGCTATTTGCTCCAGCAAAGCAGCCTTTGTTCCCAGTCCTGATGAGTGATATGTTGTTGAAGGGTCAGTGCATGTGTCACACCCTCTGAATCTACAGCACCTGACACTTGGTGGATGCTACCAGGAACAATCAAAATATTGTAATAAAGATCGTGTGTCAGATAAGTGTCCTGTGAAGAACTGAGGTTCAATTACATTTTCAGACCTGCTTGCAGACCTGAATAAACACCTGGCACCTGCACGTTGCTTCTGGTAGCAATAGAAATGCCTAACTTCCACGTAAGGCATTTAAATGCAAGACTTTACAAAGAAGGTCAGAATTGCTACTCCAGTTTTGCAGATGGAGAAGTTGAAAAACAGGAGGTGAAATGACTTGAACAAAATTTGACGGCAGGCTAAGTTTGGAGTAGGACCTGGTCTCTTGACAGCTGTGGGAATAGCTGAGGTCTGTTTCTTTGGGAAGGATGACTCAGAGTAGGGACGCCTGAAACAACACTGAGAGAAGTCCCTGAAATGGACATTCAACATCATGACATTATAAATAATGGAAGGATTAAATTCAAACAGCTCCTTATGGTTGCTGCTGCTGCTTCTGGTGCTGCAAGTTCCCTTCCTGACCATAGCTAGCCAGGAAAGGAAGGAGAGAAAGCAAACTGGAGGATCTGGTCTACCAGTCTGAATGGAGGCAGTTGCTGGGCCAGTGGAGGTGAGCCCTCAGTAGGTGGAAGTGACCAGACAGTGACAGGTTATCAGGCTCTCTGTCCAGAATGAGCTGGGAGTGCAGAGCCAGAAGCATTAGGGAGGAGCTGCAGCAGTGAACTGCGTTTGTTTAGAAGGCTGCAGCCCATTCAGAGGGCTTTACATGAGCACTAATACATCTAGTCCCTTTCCCTTTGCCTCTTCCACACTCCCCACTCTTCTATTCCCTTTTTAACTCTTGAACATTGGCCCTGCTTTTCCACAGATACCTGAGCTCTCTCTGATGGACCAGTGCTCAGGTCTCCAGTTGGATCCCCTCTGCACCCTCTGGGTTTTACAGCTCTGTTCACAGACTGGCCTTCACCCCATCGTGTACCCCTCAGCCCTGCATTTATCCTCCCCACCACTTTAAGCAACCCAATACTGTGCCATGTCACACATACTCTTTACTTGGTGTTCTGAGCCATCTCTGGTGCAGTACCTGCCCTAGTTCAACACAGCAGAGGAAATCTAGGGAAGGAGAGAACTAAAATAGTTCAGTTAAAGTGCACTTGATCCTAGGTTTGGAAATAAAGTTCCAGCACAGCTAATTTCTGGCACATTCTGGCTGATTTCTGATTTCTAGTTTTGCCTGCTAGAGCTGTGACTACGAATTGTAGTCAAACAGGTGGTGTTTTGTTTGGGGTTTTTTAAATAATAGTGTAGGATTTTTTTTCCAAAGTTCAGTTTGTCTGACTTCCTTTTTAAAATTTAATTTTTAAACAGAGATCACAGGTTTCATCTGGGTGTTGACAGTGTTTCTGTATGAAGCAGAGGTACACGCACAGTTTACTTCTGCAGAATAGTTTAAAAGCAGGATAGTTTAATGGCTTATGAGAGTGTTAAACAGCATCATATTTCGTTGTTCCAGGGGTAGGCTGACTCCCCACAGCAGGCTAGAGTTAGATGTTCCTCAGAGAGTGCTGGTGGCTGGGCTGCAGAAGGCAACGTGCCTTTTCTCAGAAGCATCAATCAGTCGCCTGTCAGAGCTCTGAGCAGGACACTTTCTCTGTGACACAGACTCTTGGTGTACTCCAGTAGGACAAGTGTTAAATTCCTATATTTATAGCTAAAGCAATAATAAAAATCTCGCATTTCTGTGGGCTTGTGCTGCCTAGTGGTTATATGTCTTGGAAAATCACATGGTGCTGCTGACCTTGTCTCATAAAGACAAGAATGGAGAAAAATTGTTCTTCCTCCCAAGAAGTTGGATTTATTTGTCAGAGTTGCATCTGAGGGAATATGCTGTTGCAGTACAACGTGTTCTTCAGTGCTTTATGCTTATTGGCCTAGGCTCGTTTTGGTACAGAAGTACTGCAAAGCTTTTTGGAGATGGTGGTTTTAAGGAACCACAGGCACTCCCAGCACCCTTGCTGAAGCACTGTACCATTTCTGTGTTGTCTTTGTTGCCTGTGGGTGGGAGGCTCAGGTGATGCCAGCAATATTAGTTGCACATGAGCTCCCTGCAGATGCATAGCTGTTCCCTGAAGCCACAGAAGGCTGACAGTTGGCGTTTTATGTAATCCAGTATCTGACATACATTTCATTTTCTAGGACTTACTGTGTCTCTGGAACTGTATCAAAATGGTGATCTGCTTCTTGAAGTGGTTATTTCAGAGAGGGGCTTTGTTTTCCTCCAGGACTCTGAAGAGTGTGGTTGTGTGCACATGTGCCCATGTGTGTGTTTTGGAGAGTTACCAGTGTGGAGTATCTCTTAGGGTCATGCTGGCCTTTCCTGAGGAGGAGTTGGTAGAAGCCTGGTCTTCGGTAGAGCCCTGCAGATGGTGCTGTGGTCCCAGCTTATCAGTGTCTGTGCTGGAGAACAGTCCTGCTGCAGGCTTCCCTCTGTGGGGAGCATGGCAAGAGAAGGGGCAACAGAGCTTCAGTGTAGATGCAGTTGCAAAGTGAGGCTTTAACTTCTCTTCCTGTGCCAGTAAAACAGCTTCAACGTGGGGAAGAGGGGAGGGGAGCTTGCAGCTGAGATACAGGACTGGGATTGTACTTCATACTGTTAATGGGAGGCCTGAAGCCTGCATTAATCTATGGTTTTGGACAATCTTCTGTGCTAGACGACAGAGTACTCTTCTTGTTCTGCTATATTTTCAATGGAAGCACCCTGAAGTGCAAGTGCTACCTGTGTTTTCAGTCTCCCTCCCAAGATGTGAGGTGTAAAGGATTTTCTCAGGTACCTTAGAGAGTTTAAGGAATGTGCTTATCCTCACAGTGCTCTCAGCTGAGACTGCTCTTGTAGGGATGAGAGTCCTTCCCAGGTGAGGAACTGCCAGACACAGAGTGACTTTACTAGGGTGACAGAGGAGACCTCTGGGGACACAGGTGACTGAATGTGAGTGGATTACTGGCCAGCACTCAGTTCCTTGATGCGGGGCTATAGATCAGAATGGGTTGGAAGAGTGTTTGACAGTCATCTAGCATAATTTCCCTATCCAAGTAAGAATCAACTTGGCTTACATCATTCCTGACAAATGTTTGCCCAGCCTGATCTAAAAGGTCTCCATTGCTGATAAGAACTTTTGCATGCAGTCTCTTCTGGTGGGGTGTTTTTCTTCCTGCTAGAAAGTTATCATTTGTACCTGGTCTTCCTTGCTGCCATTAAAGCCAAGTACTTCTTGCTTTGTCCTGAGGTGGAGAACAACTAACTGTCTCCTTAGAGCAGCTTCCATGTGGTAGTCTGTGGCTGCGTTTCCTCACAGTCTTCATTTCTGAGGAAAGAACACCAACACTTTGTTGTTTCTGTCTGTCTCTAGGCTGTTTGCACATCCTTTCCTCCCCACTTGAGAGATGCAAAGCAGGACCAGGGGTGCAGAAGGGCAGTCTGTTTCAGATAAGTTGCAGGTGGTACTTGGGCCTACGGTGACTGGAATAACAGAGCTGCTACAGCTCATCTTATTACAGAGAAGTCATTTCCTAAGCAGTGAAGACCAAGCCAAAACTTGCATTAACATTTTGTTTGTCTGGGCAAGTTTTCAAAAGCTGTATTTAAGTTTTTATAAACTACTATTTCTACTCTGGGTTACATCCAGAAGGACAAATACCCACTGAGAAACTGCTTCTCTTGCAGTCAAGAAGATGATGAGATACCAAGAGAGACTTTATCCGGTTTCCAGCCTATTCCTTCTTCCATAGATATTTTAAATATGCTTTGAGTTACGTGTTGGAGTTTCAGATGCTTCTCCTGTGTGGAATCACATCACATCATGGTCTCTGTATCTTTTGCCTGGTAGTTGCTTGCAAACTTCAGCTTGGTCCATCCATTTCCTGGTGAACGCAGGAGTCCATTTACATGCTACCACCCTGCAGTTCTGTGGCCATGGCCACAGCATGCCCTACATTCTACATTCAGCTGTTGCAATTGGGACAGGTAGCAGAAAGTCACTGTAGCCTCAAGGATGTTCTAAAATGGGCCCTAGTTGCAGAATGAGACCTGTACCCAGCCTCCTCCTGCCCTGCAGTCACCTCTCTGGTTGTTCCAGACAGGCTTAGGCTGACATGCCTGGGCTTTAGAAGCTGCATTTGAACAACCCAAGATTCACCCTGAGGTAGTCCCTTGTAGGTGTGCCTTCAAGCAGGACGTGGTGTGTTGTGGAATAGTAACCTTTATGTTCTCCTTGCCCCTGGGCTCTGGATTTGCCCGTTGCTGCCTTGATGGTTCTGGCGGAGCAGCCTTCTGTGGGCAAACTGCCTGCTTGTGTTACTTGGGATTTTTGATCCCCTGCAAGAGGGTACGTAAAGGTTATGTTACCCACCTGGGTAGAAGGAATGGAGCACACCAAGGAACGTGTGAGTAGTAAGAAGTGTGATCGTGGTAACCTATGGGTGCTGTGCAGAACTGAATGCAATGATGGTTTTCCTTCTGGGCTGGATCCTGAGAACAGGCCTTTGGGCAATGTGGTGTGTGCAGATCCACTGCAGTGTTTGCAAAATTCTCTGTTTTTCAAGGGATATGCTCTTGAGCAAACTGCTTTAGCTATCTTTCTTTCATGCCAGGGGAAAAATCCATGTGTCTTTGGATTTTGCTGTGGGGACAGAGTGGGTGGGGATGGCAAAAAAGAGCCCACAAGCAAGGCCTGACTGATTACAGCTGTGCCCAAAAGCAGATGTGACTTGCACTCTCTCTCTGCCCCAAGGCAGAGGCAAATAAGCTGTTCCACTTTGGTCCCTTTGGGAAGTTTAACACTATATTTGAAAGTTAGTGGTTCCATTCTATACTGGGATTCACCAAATCTGGATTCATATCCTTGCTGTGTCACAAACTGCAGGCCTGACTGGGGGTGTATTTTAGCTTACTCTGTTCCCTACTGTTACGGTTGCAGTAATAGCCCTTTGCTGTCTTAGAGACTATTGTGAGAGTACCTTGTATAGGGGATGTGGGGTACTCGGTTACTTCAGAGAGGACTGTGACTCTCCTGTCGCAACCTCTTCTTCAGTTACATCCAGAAAGAACAAAGAAGGAGCCAACTTTTATGAAATCCATCACATCTGCTTCTTGGTGGCCGGGCACACCACCCTGCTGCTGTGTGAGATCAGATTTGCTTTGCTGATTTCCAGTGCAAAACCAAAGGATGTAAGAGTGAAGCAAAGTACCGGCACTAGTTCTTCTGCAGCAGGCACGTCCCTGAGCACGATGCACAGAGAAGCAGACCTGCTGGGCAGTGCTGAGAAAGTGCATCCTGGTCACAAAAGCACGTGGTGCTTTTACAGTGCATGAGCATCAAATACGTGGCTATTGCAGACAGATGGAGAGAAGTGCTGCCACATGTTGTGGCCTCCATGGTTTGTCTCCTTTATGTGGTTGATGTCAGAACTGTAGCTTTAAGTGGCAGCTTCTAGCTCTAAAGATCTGTTTCGTCTTCTCCCTTCACCAGCAAACCTGAATTAGTCACTCTTCTGTGTCTTCTGTGCTCGTGCCAGAGTTTTGGGCAGAGTGGACGTCAACATGCCATTTCAGTTGCAGCTTCTCTGCCAGTGTTATGATGATAACTATGGCTACATGAGCAAAGTTACCTCCGGATAGATGGTCTTAGAACAACTGTAGGTGAACCAGCTACTTCCTGGGGAGGAGAGGGCCTTGTCCTCCATTAAATATTTGCTCTGGGTTCAGCTTCCTTCCAAGGGCTGCATAAGGAGTTTCCGGCTTCATCCTGTCTTTTATGACAGCTGGGATATTCTGAGATCATCCTGCCCATTGCAGGGATTCTCAGCTCTCAGGCTGGAATTTGCAGTGTGGCAAAGAAGAGTTTGACATCTAAATATCCAGGGCCAACTGGTGTGGCAAGAAACTGAGGCACAGCAAATGAAGAGCCATGGCAGAGTCACAGAAAAAAGCTCAAATGCCCTTAATGGCTGTTCTTGCTGCCCTAGCTCTACCTGTATTTATTTCTCCCTTTACTCGTTCTTCAGTACAGGCATCCCAGCTGTCACCTGGGAGGATGTTGGTGCCTAGAAAGTAGGAAGCAGTTGTTATTCCTTCCTGTTTGCCTGAAGAAAACATGGGAGAGTGTGACTAGGGAACTGCTCCATTTGGAGAGCCTCAGTCTTGAAAATGGCAGGAGGGCAATTTTCACACTTTGTGTTACTGGCACAGTTACTAAACACTGCAGGAACCAGACTTATGCAAATGAGAGTGTGATAGAGGAGGGAGGGAGTGGGGAAGAAACCATTATATGCAGTTCATCTAGAGAAGATAAGATTCTTGAGAAAGGGTGTGTTAAAATGAAGCTGAGCTTTTAGGAGTGATGGCCTTTGCTGCCACATTCCTGCTTTGCCACTCTGAAATGGTAAGTAGAAGTGTGGGGCTGCATCTCCATAAGGTGCAAGTTGTATATAGGAAGCAAATTCTAAGCATCTCTGCTTAATGTATGTACTTCAGACAATGAATGGAGCCCCTACTCTGGTGTGGATGTCTTTCTGGTGGACCACCAGGGATGGACAAGCAACAGTGGACCAAGCACAGCACTCTGAGGAGCCTTGTTCCGTGGAGGGCAGAGCACTGCTCCAAGAGTGTCACAAAGATGCTGCTTGCCCAGGTGTACAGGAGGCAGAACTCTGCTTCTAGTGGGGTGTCTTCAGCAGTTCTTACGTGGGAAATCTTAATTTCCACTCTATGCTAGCTGCTCTCTGGAGTTTTAGCTCCACATCTGCCTCTTCTGTTCTTGATGGTTAGCTTGTCTCCTGTGTTTTGCACATATGCTGTAGCGTGGGCACAGCAGGGCATGCCCAGCAGCTCGGTAGCAGGGTGCCTGCTGCTGTGCAGCTCCCACTTGGCAACCCAAGCTGCAGGAGCTGCAGTTCCCATCAATGCTGGTGGAAGAGTGGATTCTGCCACCAGAATCCTTGCTGTTTATCTGAAATACTGATCCGAGATGTTTAGAACATGAATACAGTTGCTTGGGTTGTTGAAAAAGGCATGAATTACTACAAAATTCCTGGCCTGGCATTTGGCTTATGATTAATTGCTTTGGTTTGCATAAAGCTTTGATGTCTCAGCTCTAAATCCAGAGTAAGCGGTTACAGCTCTGTTGGCCTCAGTGGAGTCATCCCACTCGCTCCTGTTGGGTTGAAGTTGGCTCACTTGGTGATCTGTGGTATTTCTGTGAAACAAGCATCCAGTCATTGATTTAAGCCTTTCCAGGGACCGGAGGCTGATAAATCTTTTCCCTTTATCTATATCGCTTTGCCATTTATCTGGGAGTGACCTTCTTGCCAGCCCTTTTGACTTTGAGCTTGTTGCTTCTCTGGAGTCTTTCTCTGAGCCTTTGCAGTTCGTGGTGTGTTTGTGTTGCTGTGGTGATAGAAGCTTTTCTCACAGGTTGTTCCATCTCTCTTTAAGCTTTCAGTACTCTATTCCCTTGCCAGTATCTTGTTGTGTAGCTCTCCCCCTGCCAATATTGTTGGCTTGCATGGATAAATTTCTCTATGTAAGATAATTTGGAGTAAACTTGTGATGGGAAAATTCTAATCTAAAAGGCAGTTTAGTCTTGATATTGTGCTGCTGATGGGGTGTGCTGGGGTGGGAGTCGTGCCGCCGGCATGTGCTCCCTTTGCTCAAGAAGAATAGATTAAGATCATACTTTGCTCAAACAAGGCTTCTTTGTTTAATGTGTATGGGCAGGGGGCACTCAGGCTGAAAGGAGATTTTTGTACTTTAACTTCCAGGTCAGTGAGTTTTTTTCTCTCGTTTGTGTCAGCAGACAGTAGCCCCTTGTTCAGCATCACAACTTTTTCCACCTCAGCAACGCACCCGAACACACATACACTCACACGTGATGCAGATCCTGAATTGCACAATAAACTCCTTGGTAAGATCCATAAACCCAGCAAGTACACAATCTGTTATGCTTCAGGGCTTGATTGTGTGCCCTATTGACCAGCAATAAAGCTAAGAGTATGGTGGTAGATAGTTATTCATTTATTTTGGCTTTTCCGTCCATCATTCTCTATGTGAGAAAGAAAAGGGGCAAAAATACTTTGAGAGTGAAAATTCTGCCTTTGGAGAGGTGCCTTTGTAACTTGTGGAAGCTGGATAATTTAATTAAATTAGTCAAGTATTAAATAAATTAAGTATTTAATTTAGTAATTAAATAACTTAATTACTAAGTAGGGCTGGGATTAAGGCCAGGGTAGGTCATGAGCATGAAAGGTCATGAATTATGAGCACAAAAATTAAAAGATGAATGCATCTGAACAAATGCCCTGTAGCCTGGTGTTGGCATCCTGATCAAAAAATAGCTGCTTGAACCCCTGTCTTTCCTGCAGCTGGTGTTTGCCAGCACCCTCCTCTGCTGGCACAGTCTGGAAAAGCAAGAAGGGAGACACCATGTCACTGCTGACCATGCCTTTTCCTGAGCACCCTCTGCAAGGTGTGGGGAATTGCCAGTAGAGGCACGTCCCATACAGGAGCATCACACTTCTCTCTCTGGAGGTCTGCCCTGCTGCTTTTCCACAGGCAGTGGGCAGGAGAGAGAAGGCAGCCCTTTTTTCTTTGCTTTTCTGATCTGGCAGTGCCTTACTCCTCCACCAAAGTCCTGCTCAGTCCTGGAGTGCTCTTACACCCTCTGTGCCAGACCTTCCATAACCTTTCTGTTTGTGCCATGGATCCCTGCAGAATTCCCTCCGTCCTGATCCTCTTGGACTTTGTCCCTAGCAAAAAATCCTATGCAGGTTTCTCAGAACTAGCACGTATTAGCTTAACTCAGAATTACCCTTTCCTGGGAAATGTCCCAGATTTTGAGTTTTAGAAATGTTTTGCACTGGGATTTCTTAATTTTTGTTCTGCATTGTACCCATTTCAAGTTGTAGTACTGCTTATGCTCACTGTTGATTAGTCTTTATGACTACTAGTAGGTCACAATATGTATATTATATAAGAAAACACAGTAGTTAGTCACCTCTTTTTTTTATTATTAAATTGATAAGAACAGCTGCTGCTTAATGTGACTGAAACGTCTTATCTTATTCTCTAGAACAAGAAGTCCCTTGTTTGCAATGTAATGAAAGTCTGGCAGTGGCATTACACACCCAGGAATGCCTTTATCTAGAAAAGCAGGTAACATTTCATTCTGTATTAAGTAGTGATTCATCTTAATGATCTATAAGGTAATAAAGCATTTCACTACTTCTGTCATGTTAAGACAAGGTAAGAACGATGCACGTGGGATAAAAACCTCTTAGATAAAATAGGTACAACTTGGAAGTTCTGGAATAGAGCTTCTGAACTGCCAGAAACAAAGCTGTTCCAAGTAGCTTTGGCAGGAACTTTTACCAAAATCAATGCTCTTTCAAAACCAAATTTTAAAAAGTTTTTTCTGAAGTCCTTCCCAAGAGGATATTTTGATGGTGGTTTTCTACTAGCTGTCTTTCTGTCCCAGCAAAGGCACTCTTTGTCAATGCTCCTTGACACTGTGAGTGGAGATGACTTTGACTTTTCTCACTAGGGCTTAAACCCAAGTCTCCACAGTGAGAGTCCTAAAAATTCCTTCATTGCACAAACTGCCCTTCCCTGGCTCCCGCGCTGCTTTTCTGCTGCTTGTAACGCATCGTGTCAGGTGTGAAATAATTCTCCTTATCTGGAGGCAGGAGCCTGCTGTTCAACCAGCTGCTGCCTTTCTGCCCCGTGCAGGAGAAAGGACATCATGCTCTCACTGTTGGGCCTCTTCCACCGAGACCTCCCTCCTCACAGGAAACGGCGAGTGTTATCATGCCTGGTTCTCTTTTTCAAGGTGCCGCCCAAACAAGCAACACAAATGTGTTCCAAAAAAACCCAGGATGGCCTGAGCAAGAGAGATAGCATACGTGACTGGGAGGCCACAGAGTTAATAGAGCCAAAGTCTCCTTTCCTGTCATGCTTTGCATTGAGATTTGATGTCTAGAGGGTGGGCCTTTGCTGCTCTTGTGGAGGAAGGTGTTTCTGTGGGTACCTTCCAGCAGCCATCACTGCAGACACTGGTGGGAAGCCATAGTTTGGGGAAACAAATTTCATTGTGGCTCACAGCATGGGTGAAGAGTATATCAGTCCTAAATAAAATCCCTGCAGTTACTTATACCATAAAATTAAAAGAAAGCAAGCTGATCCTGTAGAAACAGCTTGCTTGTTTGTTTCAAGTAGGAGTTCAATTTGGGAATAGCATCCTCAGTGGAAGAGCAGGACTGCAGTGGGATTTATAAGTAGGATATTTTCACTGGAGCTGGTATTCAGTCCAGGCATCAATAGTTTTGAGATGTAAAGTATCCTGCCAGAGAAGCATGTGTCAGCAGAGTGCTGCTGAAGCTGGTCTGCTCGTAGGAAAACACAGCTGCCATGTTCACCCCACTCCACCGATTTAAAGACTTCCTTTTTCTTTTTCTTAATAGTATCAGTGAAAGAAACTCTTACTTAACAGGGAGGGCTGAGCTCTCCAGAAGTCAGAAATAAAGATGCTGACAGCTTTGCCGCAAATGCAGCGATGAGAAGATGAGTGACAGGTTTTTTTGAGTTTTTGTAGAACAAGCAGATTTTATGACTGGTTTATGCTTGCGTGACCTTAAGGCCATTATTACAGCAGGGATCTGGGAGCAGTGCACGAGTGAAATCGGGGTATGAGGGCAGTTTCTGGAACCATGCCACTGAAATAGCACTGGACAAGTTCCCATGGGTGTGCTCCTCTGAATTTTATTTCCACAAGACAACAGATGTCCCCGCTTGCTTCAATTCACAGAATTAGATTGAGGGTTGGAAAACGGAAGAATTCTTTATTCCCTAGGCTGAGATCTGGGTTTAGCTACGTCCAAATTGATTCTTTATGCAAGTAGGAAAATGCCTTTGCTTGTTCTGAAACAGTATTTCTGTGTGCCATCTTTGCCCTGTCTGGGTTTATGCTGAAAGTGGATCTCTGGAAGGCCAGGCACAAGCTGTGATCTCTGAGATGCCATAGCTACAGGGAAACACCAGTGTAATGACGTCAGTAGGAATTTTGCCTGTGAGCAGGGAACTGGAGAACTGGCCCATGGTAAGAAATGGATGTCCCTGTGGCTCATTGCAGTGGGGAAGGTTCAGTGGATGTGTCTGGCCATTCTGAAGAGGTTGTTTGGCTGTATTTTGGAGCTTGTAGAGTCTGGGGAGGGGCTGTGAACTTCTGAATAGGACAGAGGTCTTAGTTTTGAGGGTCTAAGGGAGGCTTTGTCCTTCTGTCACCGCTGACTGAGCCACAGAACATTCAGGGTTGAAAGCCAGAGAGTCAGTGGTGTTCAGAAGAGTGTAACATGGGAAGGAGGCCCAGGAGGCATAGGATCAGGGAGTCTTCTGTGGGAATTTGCTTGTTGTAAAGTGGGAGAGGAGGGCAGTGCGACTGGTACCTGCAAGTGTGTGTGGCACCCTAGAGAGGGGCAGAGAGTGTGGGACCGAGTGCTGTCACCAGCTTGGGGCAGTGTGTCCTCAGCCGGTGTGGGAATGATGTGCACGAGGTGCTAATGATGTGCACGAGGTGCTGGCAGGTGGGAGCAGAGGAGGGAAGGAGCCGAGCGCCGAGGAGGCTGCTGGAGACAGCAGAGGAACTTTGATAGAGGTAGGAACACATGGTGGAGAAGTGTCAGGGCTGATAGGGCTGTAGGATAGTTTGAAGGAGACAGTCCTGCTCCAAATAGGGAGGTTCAGAACCAAGATGTGGGAGTGTGCCAAGAACACTGTGTACAGTTCTGTCAGAAAAATGTACCCGTGCAGGAGCAGGTGCAGAACAGGGCTAGGAGGATGAGTAAGGGACAGAAAGCTTAGCAGATGATCTAAAACTAAAAGAGATGAGTTTGTTTTGCTTAGCAAAACAAAGACCGGAAGAGGAATGTGAGGTCTCTCTGTAAACACTTCATTGGAAAGTAAATACTAGAGGGGAAGAAA
Organism: Scolopax mira; assembly: GCA_004320125.1. Lineage (NCBI taxonomy): Eukaryota > Metazoa > Chordata > Aves > Charadriiformes > Scolopacidae > Scolopax > Scolopax mira. The sequence continues at coordinate 105,792 of BJBW01003137.1, forward strand.
AGGTCTTTATAATAAAGATCAATGCTGGCACAAGGACAAATTGGTACAAATTTGCTATTAATAAAATTAGCCTGGAAATTAGATTTTTCAACCACTAGAGGAGTGAGATTCTGGAGCAGTTTCTCAAAAGGAGAAATAGACACCAAAGGAGCTTGTAAAGAAGCCTGAGGAGCCTGCAGTGGCAAAGGGAGAGTTAATTAAATCTCTGACACGATCTTATTTTATTTTATGCATGTTGGTGCTAGAGACAGCCTGACCCAATAGTCTAGACAGGAGGGCAAGTTGCAGTAGAAGGTGGAAGCAGCAGTCAGCAGCAGTAATTAAGAATTGATAGCCAAGTTACAAGGCAGCTGGAGAATAGCTGAGCTGTGCAGATATCCAGCTTTGGCTGTATCTAGTGTTTAAGAAGAGACTTCACCAAGTTGACTAAGTTTAGAGCCTTTTTACAATGTCTTTTAGAACCAAAATTTGCACAGTAGGACTGGTATTCCCTCTCCACTTCCTGGTTGCTATCGTTTTCTGCTCTGTTCTGGCAGAGATCTCCATTGTAGCTGTAGTAGAGTAGCTTTGTCTCTGTGCCCCTAATTCCTTTTTCATAAAAGATTAGGATATGTTTCAGGACGTATCTTGAGAATGCCTCCAGTTTTGCTGGAGGCTTCACAAGAGAGCCTTTTGGCATGAAATTGCAGAAGGAAAGTTAGTGAAGTTTAGCAGAGCTGCCTTTGTCAGAGGAGGTGCTAGGATCCTTCTGCAGACCAGCTGCTGGTTTGCAGCATGCTTGACATTGTGTCAGGAAAATTTTGGATTAAGAGAAAAGGAAGTCATTTCTTGAAAATATTTTGAAAACTGCAGTGTTATCCCGGGTCTGAACTGAGGAACCTACAGGTTCCTATAGGACAAGCTGAACTTTTCAAGCTGGAAAATGAAAGGAAAATGCAAATAGATAATGAAAAAACCAGTCAGATAAAACAAGAACTTCAGCCCTTAATGGTGGTACACAGAAAGGTATTCCTGGAAATGGCAATTCTTTGGAATTGGGATAAAGAATGCAGGAAGCAAGCAATAAATAGAAGATGCAGCTGGACAGAAACATGAGGAAAGAAGAATTTATGGTTGAGCAAGCAGAGCAAGGATCTTTTTTAAGCTCCTAATCAGAAATAAGCGTTCAGGCCAAAGACATTTTACTTCCCATTCCTTCTGGCTGCAGACCTGGAGAGCATCAGAGATACATGGGACAAAGCATTATTGCCCATCTGAAGAAAAAAATCCAGTGCTTCTTTGAATTTTGCCATAATATCCACGGTGTAGTTCTGCTGAGTTTGGTTTTCTTTGCAGCACTTTTCTCTTATTCATAGACGTCAGCATGATCCTGACTTGGCAGTTTAGCTAAGCAGAGTGTTGGAAACCTGCCATTAATTAATGGAGACAATGCATTGGAGGGATAAAGTTGAATATAAAAATTGCATTTCCCAGAGGAGGCTCTTACCTGATGATGTGAGATGTCATAGGTCTTTCAGAAGTGACCAGTGTCTCTTGCCTCCAGCTCATTAAAGCATTCCGTCCTTGCATATTCAAGTGATCATGGAGCCAGCAGGGAATTTTTGGTGGGGAGAGGGGAAGTTGGGGCACTGACACCAGTGTGATCTAACAGTTGGCAAGGACAGCAAGCCTAGCCCTCCTCTGCAGCCCAGCTCAACACCTATACTCCATACACAGTGTCTTTGGACCATTTGCCTGCTTATGGTGAAGTTAACTGTCCTGTGCACGTGCTGATTTGGTACCTTGTTTTTATATTCTTCTTTTGGTGCACAGAAATGGTGGGATTAAAGCCAGGGCCTCAAGGATGCATGACCTGCAGTTGCTAATGACTTTGAGGCACGTTTCTCCCCATTTGACCTGACATGTCAAGAGAGACAGGATTGAATCCTGGTCTTGCCTTCTGTAAATAAAGACAAAAATCTGCTCAAAACTGTGAATTTGTTAATGGAATAATTCCTACAGCATTACCTCACTCTTCTGAATATTTGGGATGTTAAAAAAGGGAGATAGGGACTTATTATTGTGTAGAGACAAAAAATTTTGTTCTCAGTTGTCCAAACAATGCCTGTTTGGAAATGACAAGGGTCTCTGTTCCAGACTGTCTTAGGCTGTGTGCCTGAGGCATTGGAAGAAGCCTCCCTACATGCTGAGGAGCTCCTAGTCTTCTCTCTGGGCAAATGGAAGAGGTAAATACAATAAATGCTGCTTGCTAAGAAAGTCTTGAGAAGCCATAACTAAGATGATTCTATCTCCTTTGGAGATCTTCCACAAAGTCTTTTGTACTTTCTCTCAGTTTAACATAGGGGATGGTCTGTATAGGGAACAGTCAAAACAAATTTCTGTGTTTCTTTCCATTTGTTTTCCTTTCTTCCTCTGCCACTCCATTCTTTCTCTTCTTTCCCTCATGGCTTAAACGAAACCAAATAAAGTGCTTGGTAAGTGTTGTACTGCTTTAATTCCTCTTCTTTGTAACTCTAGTAGTTATTATAAGAAACTTTTGCCCATTGAGGAGCTATTTTTTATTATATTAGCTCCAGCAAAACGGCAATAACAAAAACAAAAGGCTCAACTCTAATTTGCCTTCCCATTTTATTATGGCTTACTCTAAACCAGAGCAGTGGGTGTAAAAAAGGGCTTCAAATAATTCTGAAAAATGAGTAGTTGTAAACTTGCGAGTTTTGCCCTGAATGCATCCTCAGTTTTGAAACTTTCATTTTTGCAAAGTGTTTGAACTTAGAACAGAGGATCATCACAAGCTTGTGCATTCCTGTCAATCATATTGAGAATGTGTCTCAGTTATGGACATGCCTCTCCTGTCCTCCTACCAGCCATTCATCTCTCCACAATTAGCTTGGCAGCCGGGGTGGTTCTTCGTGCCGGTGCGGCATGTTCACTTGCGCTGAGATGGTTTCTTGCTGCCACGAAGGAAAAGGTTAAGGACTAAAATGAGTTCTGCCGTCATCTGTAAGGCATTAGGAACCCAGTGCCACTTCTGCTTTGCAGAATTCCAACACGGGATGGACTGGACCTTCTCTGAAGGACAAGGCAGCTACAGGGGATTTATAAATACCCTTCCATATGGCAGATGGGGAGTGTGGCAGGATGGAACTCAGCACTTCCCTGTGGCTTGGTTCAGATTCAAGTGATGTGAGGCTGTTCTTGAAATATGTCAATTGTAACCAGTGTTGCAGCATCATATTTTGTACTGCTTTGTCTAGAAATATCTGAGGAGGCAGATCTTGGTAATTTTGGGTGTAGAGGGCCTCCTGTGCTCAGTTCAATCATTGCTTGCAGTAACAGCTCAAAAGAAGAAACAGGTGGCAGTAGAAAAGGGAATGCTAAAATGAGGGAGAAGGCCACAGGCAATTGGAGGATTACCCCCAAATTTACCCTTTCCTGGCTAGGCATGGTCTTTTACAGCCTTTGTACTACAGAGTTCAGAGCTAAGCTGACAGGTATAGCCCAACTGCTGACGTGGATGTAGTTTTAATGCCCACTCCTCTATCTAGGATTATGGCTAATGACACTTCTTTTTACCATCTGAATGCAAGGGAGTCTGCATTCTGTGCTGCCCAAAGGTTAGATTTAAATGTAGCTGAGCAGTCAGGGAAGAGGAGGAGGGGATGTTTGTGTGACGCTGAAGTCTGTGTTCAAGGCCAAAGTGCCAGAGTCTGGAGAGGAAATCCAGTTGAGGAAGTGAACTAACATGATGTAATGATCCAAGAAAAACCTATGCAAATCAGGCACGACACTGTGCTCTGCTGTGCCTTTTGGTCCGACCTTCTGTCAGGCCAGGATCAGGAGGAGCAATGCTAAGCAGTCTCTGCTGGTGGTGAGGCATTTGCTGTTCATTTCACTGGGTCAGAGTAAGGGATGTCTTATAGAGGCAGGACATCATCTAGTGAAAGTTATGTTTTGCCACAATTACCATGACATACCATAGTAATATTTGTGTGAAGTGTTTCTCTTCTAATCTTTTACTATGAAGTAACAGTGAAGGTGTAGTGCTTCTCATTTTAACCACTTTTCTGATGTGCTTACACCTTCACCATGAGCCATTCCCATTGGCACCTGTTGGAAGTACCTGAAATGCAGCCCTGCAGACTGACCTGTTACACAGCCTTGGTCTACAACTCGCCTGTAGTTTTCCACCTTAAATCCTAATATGCTGGGAGGGGTTAATGGTGGTGTGACTGATGCCAAGTGACTCATGACCTGCCTGTTGCCTGCCCAGCTCTGATAAAATCTCTGCAAAGAGGGTTTGGAGGATCACCTGCTTCAATCTATTGCATCAGCTCATGTGGGTGCTTGTCTCCAAACTCCTGCCTCTGCTGGCAGATGTCTTAATTAAAGATTTGAAGTTGACAGCTCCCACTGATCTCATGGGCTTTTCAGTGACTTTAGCAGTAGGATCTCCAAGAGCTGTATTTATGATGTACCATATTGTGGTATAGGCTGAGGAGCATCAAATAGTGTGGGATTTCTTTTTCATTCTCTTTGAAGGGACAACAGAAGGAATAACCAGGTTATTTGAAAATATTCTGGTTCTTGACTCTGTGTCTGTTGGGTTCAACTCTGTGCAGAGAGAGCTTGGTCCACATTGGGGATGGATGACCTCTGTGAAGTATTTAAGTGACTTGAGTAGTAACTGGGGACACCTGTGATAAACAGCCTTTTCACCTGGCAGGTGAGGGCTGTTAAATGCTTGCCCTTTATGCAGGTGGCACACAGAATCACCTGCATAAAGTGGTGGTAGGTGCAGGCAGTACCCCTGCAATTGGTGTAACTCAGGAGTATGTCTCCTGCAGAAAGCACATGGAACAGTGTGAGCTCAGCTCTGGTTTGGAGAAGTGCTTCTTTGTGTCCTTCTGATGGAGTAAAGGTGACTCAAAGTAGGTATGAATTAATTTTTCATCTGTTTGACCTCATTTCCTCACTGGCAGGGTAGTAGAGAGGCACGGTGACACGAGGACAAGGCAAATTGGGCAGTTCTGGTCAGTATGATGGTGATGGGGCTGCGACAGTGTGCTGACAAAATGGTGCTGTGTTAGCTTGGTGTCAATTTATTCCAAGTGCTAGAACTGTTTGTTCCTATGCAAGCAAAGAAGGAAGAAGTGGAGAACTGTGCTTAATATTAATTTTCAGCGTAGCAGTTAATTGTAGAGTTTTCTGAAAAATCAATATATTCCCTTCTCTAGTGTTCCCCCCTCTGGTAAACTAAGTATAGGTGGAGGCGTTGACATCTCAAGACAACTATACCAGCACAAGGCCATTTTTGTTTTGTTCCATGTGTATTAATATGAAACAAATCCAGCCTTACTCGTGCCTGAAAGGTGAGGCTTAGATACAGTTCTCACTTCTTTCTTCAATAAGGAGAGTCAGACCAACCCTGATAGCATTTGAGAACTGAAATGTTTGGGGCTTAATATATGTAAAAAAGAAAAAGTTTTATGTAGATCTGCACAAGAATTGGAAAAGTAACCATATTACTTAAAAAGGCTGGGAGAGAAAATTATATTTCACAGAATTGAAAAGATCTTATTTGATAAAAAGGCCATTCTTTAAAACGAAGTTATGATTTTTTTTAATTGGTTCCACATTATTGTGGAATGTGATTGATTCCACATTATTGCTAATTTGTGGTTTGAACAGCACATTATGCATTACACTTAGCTGTAAGATGGTTATTTCAGGTTAGATCACTCAGAACTCTGCTTATCTGTACCTCAGCCTGCTTCAGACTTGCAGCAGGCTTTTACGTTTATTTGATAGCTGGGATCAACTCTTTTTTTCTTTGTGATCTAATAAGAGATATATGAGAGAAAGGATACTGTGTAAAATAATAATATACTCAGTACAGCTTTTTAAATAACAAAAGTTGTACAAGGTACACTGTGATCCAGTTTACAGCAGAGCAGGAAAATGGGCTGTGCTGGAAGCTTTGGGAAAGGAAATGTATTTGTAAGAGAAAGTAAATGCTTACCAGGGTTGTGGGACAGAGTTACAAATTTCCCCTCTGTAGCAGTTGAATAACAATATAAACAGCCATTTCTTTGGAATGTTGCTGGGTTTTAGCAGACAACCACGTTTTGTTTATAAGAGTAGTCCCAGGTTTCAACTAATATTTTGGACGTCTGTGATACAGCGAGGACCTCTGAGCTGCTGATTTCCTGGCCTGGTTCAGATTCAGTACTGTGGCCCCGTGAATGTGGGCAGCTCAATCTTGTGCTCTGTAAGTGAGCAGTGCTGGGACTTGGCATCACTCACAAAAATGTGTCTAGTCCTCGTATGGTTTGGTGGTGTTTGAATTTCGTTACTCCAAAGACGCACTAAGATGTAAAACCACTTGTTTGTTTCCCAAGAAAGGCTGCTGTGTCTTCAGAGACTGGTGTTTGTGCCTGAAACTTAGCGGTGAAACTCTTCCCCAGCAAGTGATCCAACTGGGGCTGGAGCTGCTCCTGTCTGTCCACTTTTGTATGGACCAGCACCTGCTCGCTGTGTTATCTGCAGAGGCATCAGCAGATAAACTGCTGCTCTGTGTGAGTGTGGGAGTCGTGTCTGCAGGGTGTGGGTTGAAGAGGGGAACAAGGAAAGGCAGAGCACCTGAGCAATCCTGCACAGGGAGGCTCGTGGGACTCTCATAAAAGTGAGGAAAACTTCTCATCTCTTTTTTGAGGCTGATCAGCCTCCACAACAGTAGACAGCAGAGACCCGCTGCTGACTCCAGAAGCTGTTGTGCACAACAAAGGCCTGTTTGATGGCCATGTTTAGCGGTGCCACGGTGCCAAAGGCACTGACTGTACCTGGCAGGGAACCACTCTGCTTGTCTCAGAGTGCCAGGGAGCGGGACCACAGCTCTGAGGGGCAGCTCTCCATTCTTCTGCTTGGGAAGCTGCCGAGTACAGTTTATCCTCCTAGGATTTCATCAGGCACAGAATAAAGGGCAAGTTGCGGGGGATGGTTCCAAAAGTATTGCAACTCCTTCTTCACAGCACGTCACCAGGTTCTTGGCTTTGGGGTGGCAACAGTTCCTGGTTCCCACCAAGCTTCTGAAAGGTCAGGAGATGCTGCTTCAAGCAGGAACTTTCATTCTTTCTACTTTGAGGAAGAAGCAAGAAAAGAGTGTGCTGGATTTCAAAATGGGGCAGTAGCCATACAGCAAATGGCAATCTAAGTCCTTCCTCCTGGTCCAGGGGAACTTATGAGCTCTAGAAAATGCAGAAGCAGGTAGAGAAAAAGGAGCTGCTGAAAATGGGTACCACTGCCATTGAAAAAGGAGCAGAAAGAAGGTCAAAAAGATTTTCTGCCTCACAGGACAGGTGGATCAAGCCCTTTGCCATTCATCCTTGAATGGACAGCAGAATAAATTTGGTAGAGTCATAAAATAGGAGCCTACAAACTTAAGAAATGCTGGATCCTCCAGCAGAGCAGACTGGGCACTGACAAGTGATTATAAGTGAGCTTCAGGTAGAATGTGTCTTTCTGTCACTGTTGACCCTTAAAGAAGTTCCTGTTCTGAGAATTTCAGTTAGATGTCTGCATTTAGCTGAGTCAATACAGGCAGCGAGGGCCTCCAATGCTAGTCCTGTGCTGAATTAGTTGTTTTTTTTAAAAAAAAAAAGTCCAGTGTGTTGTTTAGTGAAGCAGTTTTTCCTGGAAAAAGATATTCCCAAGGAGTGACATGACCTCTTTCTTGCTTTTTTTAAACCAGTTTCAATGGCGTGAATGGAGCCAGAATCCTCTGTCAGCTGTGAGTTTCACTTAAGGTAAGTCACTACCCTGCTTTGAGATTGTTATCCCATCGGTGTCCTGCCTCGTGCCCTGTGGTGACACTGTACCACCTGCAGTGCTGGGAGGGAGAGTGACTCTGTTATGCCTTCTCTATTCTGATGGGCCCAGGAGGCCTGAGATACCTGGTGGTACTAACCAAATGGAACACAGCGCGTGGGGCAAGCTCTGGCTGGTGGAAGTTGCTGAGACTGTTTCTAATGTGACGTGTGGTGGGTACCCAGCTCCTGTCGTGCACACTGCCTGCTGCGCTGGGCCTTGCTGGAAGGGGATTCCAAGAATTGCCTTAAAAATAAGGGAATGTCATGGAAGGGAAAGAGGGCGGGGATGCCCAAGGCTGCTCTCCCATTCCCTTGTGCTGGGTGCCAGAAGAGTTGTCTTTGGCTGTTGTCTCTTGCTTTGTTCTTTGACTGTGTTTTTTATAATGGATTTAGTGAACACATTTCCCTCTGAGTTTTTTCTTGTCGATATTGCAATGAAGTAAAGACATGCAGATAAAACACAGATGTTTGTTCCAAAGCACTATTTCCGTGCACGGGAGAATTGAAGGCAGTGGCAAAGCCTCACAAACCCTACAGATACTGGTGCTGTAATATAGTATCAGCTGAACAGTTGTTGTTGATTGTGCTCTGTTGGCTGAGGAGCCAGGAGTGGTAAAAGTCAATCCAACCAAAGGCTGGTTCCTTTTTAAAAAAAGTAATAATTAAGAGCACTTACATATGGTTGGCTGGGTGGGTTTTTTTGGCTGAAAAAAACCCATGGTCATTTACTTTTAATAAATCTGTTTCCTCACAGTTTCTCAAAAAGATCTTAGTTTTTAACCTATTCCATGTGTACATGTGTAGGTAAAAAAATGAAAGTGTTATGTTCATTTGAGGATGGAGTTTATATATTTAAGCTGTAATATCCTTGGGTATTTGGTAAACAGTGATGTAAATATCTCATGAGCAAAAGTTCATGAGAAGAACTTTCAGAAGTAGCTGCAGCTCTCAAGACTGCAGAACTACACGTGAACAGGATGGATCCATGTGTGACAAGCCGAAGAAATGGGCCTTTTGGCTTTAGCCTGACTCCTCAAGATTGGCTAGTGAGTGCTGCTTAAGGAATCTTCCCCCTCTTGGAAGTCAGTCAGCATTCCAAGTTAAACTTATTTCACTTAAAATTGAGTAATTGTAAATTAAAAAAAAAAAAGGACCATAGAGCAGAATTAAATAGTCACCTACTCTAAAGCCTACATGCTATGGCTTGATAAGCTCCCACAAAACCCACTTTTTCTCATAAATGGCTTTTTCTTCCCTGACTTCTCTTTTCTGAAAGCTTGGGTAAGTAGGAGACTATATAGCACCTCTCAAAGTTTGTCAGAACCAGTCACTCAGAAGAGAAGACAGGGTCCAAAAAGGAGGACAAAAGCTCTTTGGTTTCCTCAAAGAGGCTTCCCATTACGGCAGGTATTCTCACACCACCACCTCCTTCTACAAGTTCACTCAGCCCAGAAGGGAACTTCACAAAGCATTGATATCAGCTGCTTTTCTGCTGGGTGAGAGCTCAGGGTGTTGATCTAGAAAAACTTATCCACAAAGGTTGCTTTTTATTCTGGGCATCAGCACAGAGTCCACTGATCACTGTTAGTAGTCTTTCATTCCTGAAGACCTCTGTGGTCTATAACTAAGTTGTGGCAGGTGATGGGAAAGGAAAGATTCCTTGTGCTTTTGTGGTGAATCTGACGAGTGATGGAAAAAGCCCTTCATGGCTTATGTAGTGATGGCACTGCACATAAGGATATATCACAGCCAGTGTGCCCACTGGCTAACCTGACCTGAGTGGTGGTTGCTTGCCAAACCCAGGCTGTCATCAGAGTCTCAGAGATGAGGGGCATTGGGTTTTTTTAAGGCTTTGGGACAGAACTGTCTCAGGTAAAAGAGGTTAAGTGAAACCCGAATGACATAAACATTTCTCACAGTGATGGTGTGTAGGTGAGTGTTTCCAACAAGACAAAACAGCCCTGTGTACTATTGTTCATACGTAGCTGGAAGAGCATAGAGCTGTCTTCAGAGACACTGGTATCACCACGGTTACCCAGCTCAAAGTCACTCTGCTGCAAAGCATTGAATATGGGACCATACGCTGAAATCAGTCTGAAACTGAAGCCAGCACAAAATAAGAGCTGTGTGTTAAGCAGTGCGTCATGGAGAGAACATGTGGCAACAGTTTCTCAGAACTCATATTGGTTTAAGTGGTATCAAAGAGGAATTCAGCCTGTGGTTGTAACCTGTGCCAGGGGTTCCCAGATCTGTGCTGCTCTAATGCACAGGCAGCAGCCATAGGTGTTAGCAACAGCCATCATTATCAGTCCTGGAGTCAAGGGCAGATATCAGACAGTAGCCACTGGAAATGTGCTGGTTTGTGCATATAGGAAGGTGTGCCTCTAGGTTCACATTTGCACCCTCCCATCATATACTGTTCTTAATCCATGTTCCTTCCCAGGGGGATCCATCCCCCTGTCCTATACTTGGTAGACCCTTGCTTCCAGAGGTAGTGTAATACTCTTCCTTATTTTCTTTTTTTTTTTTTTGTCCTTTTAAGGATGCCTTTGATACTGTAGTTAACCAAGCCAGAAAAAAGTAGTCTTCTAATAACTTGTAAGGCTGAATGACATCCCAAAAGAACTTGAAGATTTGAACTGAAGCACTGGTAGGATGCTAATGGATAATGACCACATACTCTAGGATGCACTCTGCATGTGAGTGACTGCCTACAGCATCCACAGAACATCCCAGGGGAAACTATGCATAGAGAATACAGGATGCTTTGTGTTCTGGGGTACTTAATACTGTTCTTAGGGAATTAAAATCCTAAAGGAAAGTCTTACCCCTTGGCACCCATGGTTTTGATAGTTTAGAGTCAGACTACAATGTCACCAAACATGTGTTTATTAGTTCTTTCGTAAAATCCTATTGCAAACCAGACATATCAGGGTGGCAGCAGATTTACTCAGAGTTTAGAACAGCTCTCCATTTGTATAGCATAGGATGGAGGTGAAGAGCCTTTAAAAGAAATGTGATTGTGTTGTATGTTAATCTGAGAGAATTCATTAGTGACTTTGTGCTGTTTCTGTAACTCAAATGTATCTAGGATTGAAAAGATAAACTTTCAATTTTATTTAATACTTTTAAATACTTTTTTTTTACATAAAATACAGGTATTTTTCTTAATACATTTATTTATGAATGCAGTATACCATTTGGAAGCCACATCAGGAAGCTAGAAGGCCATCAGGGAGCCTTTGGCTGTTCTCCCTGCTGGTAGGCTGCTCTCCACATCCAAGAGCAAACCCCAGTTTGGCTTTCAAGAATTGTGGTTAAACAGTTGTCCTGATTTGTAGCAATACCTTCACTTTACAAATGGGAAATGCCCATTTGCAAATGCAGCCAGTTTATTCCAGTATTTGGTCAATTCATATATGTCTCCTCTTTTGCGGCCTAATTGCAGACCCATCGTGTCAGAACACATAGGGACAAAGACCTGAGCAACCCCGTCTGACTTGAGGGTTATCCCTGCTGTGAGGGGATGTGGTGGACTAAATGAAACCCAGAGACCGCTTCAAATCTCACTTACGTATATAAGAACTTGGAAGAGTCGTTTCATGCTCTGACCTAGGAATAGTAGCAAGAGCTGTAGGCAAGTATCTGTTTGGGTTGGGGCCAAAAGTGTTCCCAAAACCCCCATTTCCTGAGCAGAAGGGTTGATGGGCCTGACGTCAGTGTGCTTGAGCAGTTGGGTTGGCCACTCAGTGGGGGTTTTGTCTCTGGCTTTGCACAGGGTGGTTCAGTGAAGGTGCCAGGAGGGAGCAGTTTGACCAGACAATCTATTGCTGAAAGCAACAATTTCTTGTTGGGTGGCATGAGATATCTGTGGTCCCAGAAGTTAAAAGCTTTTCTGTAAAAGTAGTTCTTCATCTGACCCTTATCCATTCTTATTTTTCTCCTCTGGGTTCTACCTGGGAGGGTTCTGCCCCAAAAGGGATGACCAATGAGATATTTCTACTCCTTTCACTGATGATGTCTCCCCTTGCCTTTCCTTTTGTCTTTGCTGGAGTCCCTGGGGGCAGTGGGGTCTCAAACCCCAGCTGCCAGCCTGCATCATGATCAGCACAGTGCAGAACTCAGGTCTTACTCCATCTATCTCTATTGTATTCCACCCATGATATTTTTCTTCCCTTTCTTTCACACCCACTTTGGGTATTTTGGGAGCGCTGTTCTAAGGTCTAACTCTCAGCCCAGCACCCATTCATAGCAGCAGGAGGATGCTCTGCACGCCAAGGAGAGCAGAAACGTTCTCACTTGGTGGAGGGGGTGGAGGTGCATGTTTGTCCCTGCTGCCAAATTGACTCTGTGGCTGTTGTGCAACTGGAGTCCAGGAATCTGCATCCAGAGAAGATAAATGGATGGTGGTTATGCAAATCAGCAGGTGCAGCTTCTCAGAGTGGAAAGATTTATGTGCTGTGTGGTCTTCAAGAAATCATTGAATAGTGTTTTAACAGACCCAGCACATCTGGGAGCACAGGGTTTCAGAGCTGGAATGGAAGTTGGTAGTATCTGCATGACTGTGACCTCGTTTAAGATAAGTCTAAACAAAAAGATGACTTTCCCAACTAATAATGTAACATATAATTTACCCAAGGTTGAGAGACTTTTTGAGTTAAACCTGAGGAGATGGCAAACAGTGTTGGAGTCAGGCATTCTTTAGGAGCAGTGCATGGCAAAGGGCTGCAAGTCTGCCCTCAGGAAAGAGGTGTCTTCATAAAAGCTGATCATTGTTCAGTGCTGAAGAAAGCATTAGGAACAAAAAAATAAAAGCAACGTGGAAGGGGAGGGAGAGTGGAGCACAGCTAATATAAATTAGAAATGAAGTGCAGAAAACTGGAAATGAAAAGGAAAATGTAAAATTATCCTTGGCTGCTATCTTCAAGGACAATAAAATATTTAAACATTCTGCTTGAAACAGAAAAATAATTGTGTAGGCCTCTTTGAAATGGAAATGGTGCAATTGTTAATGATGATGAAAATAGAAGCATTTAGTAGGTATTTCTGATCTGTGTTTTGATGACAGCAGAATAATACACTAGAATCACAGGAGGATAATGAATTAACTTCTAAATTATTAGGCCTCAAGAAAAAAGTATTATGAAACACTGACTGGTAATAAGCATTTTAGAAAGTACATATTCAGATAACTTGCAGGCAAGAGCCCCAGCAGAGGTGCTAAGAAGATAGGTGGCTTGCAGATGGCAGTTTTTAATACTGGGGAAATAAAGGACACTGGATTTTTGGCTGGGGCTTCAATATGCCAAAAGGGAAACTGGATCAGTCAAGCAACAGAATCCTGTGGGGAGTTCAGAATTAAGGATTTCTTCCTCAGCTCCTTTCTGTGTGGGCTTAGGGACAAGCTCTGGGGGAGATGATCCCTTTGTGTACCTGCTGGATTTAAGGCCTCTTGTGACTCTTACAGAACAGAATGACACTTCAGCTTCGTTAGGAATAGGTCGTTCAGAGCCATTGAATCAAAAGAAAAGGGCTTTGGGTCAAAAAAGGCCACAAAGTGTTGCTGGGTTGAGAGGGAGGTGAGCTGGCTGGGATTCAAAGCCATCAGCCCTCAAAGCAATATCAATTTTGGATTCACTGTCAGTGGGAGGTGATAGCGTGCTGGTTATTCTTGGATAATCTGTCCACCGGTGAGGTAAACTACTGCTTACTTACCAATTAATTTCCTTTGGGAATGTTCTGAATTGGGAATGAATCTGAACAACAATGCTGATGCTAAAACTGTAGTTCCTCTTTTGATGGGTCAGGAAGGGAATGTGGAGTCTGTACAGCTTTGAGCCTCGCTGCTAAAGAGAAGGTGTGCTCATCATTGAGTGCTTGCCATGACCCTGTCCAGCTGCAGGGAGCGTGTCATGAGCTGAGAGAATTTTCCCCCCTTTGCAGCCTCTCTAAAAAGGATTTATAAGATTAACTATAAGAAAGTCTTTCTGCATCCTGTGTCTCCCCTGGGCCAATAACAGGGGCTTGCCCTCAATGGGCCAAAGGCCTGGATGAGGTGCAAAAGCCCCGGCAGCTCCTACCTAACAATTTGGAGCGTCCAAGTGTGAGATGCTGCCCGAGGCAAGGGGACAGGGAAGACCTACCCAGTGCCATTTGCCACCAGTGCCTCTGAGCTCCTTGCTGCAAAAGCACCTGGTTCCTTCCCAGTAAGGAAAAGCCTGTTCAAAGGAACAGCATGCCTTTGGGGAGGAGAAGGCAGCAAGGGTGAAACATTAAACTAGTTCACATGCTGACTCTGCTATAAATTGTATGCAAAAAGATATTATTGTCTATAGCTCTGCACAGTCCCCCATCTCCCCTTCAGCTTTGCCTCCCAGCTTCTCATTTACCCTCTGTTCCAGCTCTGCTGGCCCTCAGCTGGAATGGGATCACCACAACAGCAGAGGTGGCAATTCCACTTCTATTTCCTTCATGTTGCATTGATAGAAAGGTAACTTGGCTTTTCTTAAAAGGCTGGAGTGTGTTTCACTGAATTGTATTTGACCCGTGTTTTTCAAAAGTACTTGCGTCTCCAGTCAGTGCTTCCTAGTTTAAGAGTAAATTATTTCTTCTAGGGGATGCTGGTGTCTGTGAATCTCAGCTTTTGTGTGGCCAGATTAATTCAGGGGTTAGAGCAGTCAACCTGCACTCTCACACTTTGCAATTTGCACCTGATACTCATCACCGTTCAATACGAGTAAGATTCCCAGCCTCCTCTTTTGTTCCTGCTATCAAGCTGGTATCTTTAATGATGATGTCAAAGCAATATTAATTATTAGATGAATGGAAGGAACGGAACTAGAAATGGAATTGCAAATGGAATTATTCATATTTATGGAAGCTTAATTATGCTGCGGTCTTTTCTAGACCTGCACTGAAAAAAGATCTGCACCATACAAGAAATGCTTCCTGTGATGCAGCTTTACATAAGCCATTCTTAGGATCTGGAGCTCTGTTGAGTGATTTTTTTTTTATTATTTTTTTTTTTAGATTCAGCTGGGCCCTGCCTTCTCTGCCATCTTGCCTCAGGGTGAATCAAAAGCACAATGGCTGATTTAAATTTGTGCTACTGTTGTCTGGTGCCCATATCCTATTTCCCTACTTACTTTCTCTCTTTCCCTACTCCTCGCCTCCTGCAGTAGCAGGGGGTGGGAATGCAGTATATGAAACCAGTGCAGGGGAACTCTTCATCTTTCTACCTCGTCTCTCTTGATCCAGTAGAGATCCCCACATTATGCAGGAAAAAATTGCCAAGAGAAGTCAGCAGCTTCTGCATGTGGGAAGTAAATTCAATCCTAAAACTTCTTTGGCAGAAGCTGTTTGGAGGACGTTTCTAGGGCCACGCTCTGTGCCTGACGGGCTGCTCCATCTGTTTGCAGAACACTTGCAGACAGCGTGAGCGGAAAAGATGGAGAGGAACAACTAACTTCTTCAAGGTCAAGGGTGTTGCCAAAGCTAAAAAATACAGCCCCAAAACGTATTTTTAAAAGACCTTCCCCTGTCTTAGCTTTGCATTCATGTCTTTGCATGTGCTGACTGGCACTGTGAGGTCTGTGGTTCTGATATTGTAGAAATACATAAAAACAAAGCTCCCTTTAATTCGCTGTCAGCTGCAAGCTTTGATAGTTTCTGAAGCGTTTCAACACTTCTTGCATGTCTGACTATGCTTCTGCTTACAGAGTATTTTCTTTGCCTTATTCTTCTTTCAGTTGCAGAAGAATTAGAATGCTAAGAGACTTTCTTAACAATAAGATGAAAACTGGTGACAGAAAAAAGATTTTTTTTTTTTTTTTAATGTAGTTCTCCTCTTCAGCCCCCTCAATAAAAGGAGATTAAGGAAAAAAAAAAAAGGGCAGAAAATGGAGTTTTCTAGTTTGTCTTGTAAAACCTATTATTAGTGAATTTGAATGAGTGTGATGCCACGGGCTCCTGCCTTCCTCCCTCGCTCTGTTGGTACGTGCTGCAGCCTGATGGCTGCCCGTTTGGTGTGTTCTGTACTACGGACATTGGATTTGTCTTTCAGTCTATACCTGTTGCTGTTCACAAAAGTCACTGGTAGAAACAGATTTGCTTAATTGCAAAAGTACCTCAGACATGTCGTTTCCTTTATTCATGAAGGATAGGGGTCCAAGGACCTTTTTATACAGTGAATTGCAGTCTATAAGGGTTGTATCTGCTCAGAAATTCCTAGTATGTGTGCTGTGCACTCTGAAGTGTTCTGTGCAATCCCCGGCCTGAGTCACTGTGAAGCCACATTTAATTTAAACAAGGGTACATTCAGCTGGCCAGAATGTGTGTTTGGAGTTTAAACTCATGGTGGTTTCCTCCTGCCTCCATGAGGCTGATTACCACACATTCCTTTCTTTTAATTTCAGCCCTCTGCAGTTCTAGGAAAAGGTCGTTGATTAAGTACTGAGAAACCAGTCTATTTGTGGGTCTAATTTTGTTGCTTCAATTACATTACTGTATGCTAAATATAGGAAGGCACCAAGCAAATCCCAGTTCCTGGACTGAACAGGGTGTTCAAGAGCACTGTTTGAATTTAAATGGGTGGCTTGGACCTGTGTTTAATTCAAGCTAATGAACCAATTTCTGACAGTGTAAATCGGCACATCCACATTGATTTATAGGCAAGCAGCTGGGTCATTGCAGTTTCGCACAGCTAAAAATGAGCCTATGCCCAGCTCTTTGCTTCCTGTTTCTAATTGAGGGTAGCAGGGATAAATGGTGTATCATGCTGGTGTCCCAGAGGTACAGCAGAATGCTTCAGGCTCTTAGCTGCTGTCTGAGAACCTAGAAATCAGCAAGTGGAAAATGTTCAACAGCCTGTAAACCGGTCTTGTATAGTTTGTTGCTGACTCTGCCTTGCTTTCTGTGCTATTCCCTGGGTGTGTTTTTTGTAATAGCCCTGAAATCCATGAAAGATAGGATGGAATCTGCTTGTCTTCTAAACGTGCCTTGGCATTGCAGGGAACTTCAGTCCTGTGTAACCATGCAGATTTGGCGGTTCCTTTTGTCCAGCAGGTGAAAAAAAAACAAAACCACCCAACAAATAGAAAACCACAGCATTTTAAGTGCATGGAAGACCTGTAATAGGTGAGAGACTGATTGCTCCAGAGACAGACTTCTTATCTGCTGAACAGGTACTTTATATCTCGGGGACCAGCTTCTCCTGCAACGCCTCTGTGGCAGCACGCCATGGCCCTGTCCTGGGGTGACCAGTTGATAGTCTCAGCTGCTGTGTGGCTCATTCATTCCCGGGCCCGTTGGTCAAGATGCCCAACAAGGGAGCCAGGTTGCTGGGGGCTCAATTGAGGCCCACCAACACAGGTCACCAAGGCTTGCTCTTATTTTTCCGGAGGACCAGACTTGACCCTGTATAAAAGATGGTGGGAATTCTCATGCAACTGTGCTGCTGACTGCAAGCATTGCAGCAGGCTTTCTCCTGCTATTCGTGGCTCCATGTTGCTGCCTTATATTTCAAGGGCAGTTTGTGGGGAACCATAAAACAAACTCAGCCTGATTCCTGTTTTCCTTTTTTGTGTGCCTTGAGGCTATCCTCACATTCCTCACAGCTGGTGACTGCTCTGTTTTCCTGAATCTTATTCAGAGAACTGTACCTACAAGCCAGATACTTGTCATCTCTAAAAGATGTTTGTTTCCACAGAAGAATAGCAATGAGGTTAGTGTCTGCTCCCTTCACAGTCAGCCAGGCTGGGAGAAGTCCAAATATCCAATCATGCCTTGGAATTTGTATTGCATGAAGATAAAGCAGCCAAAAATAGTTTCCATGAGCTGAATGGTTCTGTAGCTTTCTGTGTTTATCTAACAGGAAAATGTTAAGAAGTACAGTAGGTCATGCACTAAACGGAGCAAAATCATGGGGCATGTGGGAGCTCACGGAGATGAGCTTATCATTTATTTATTTGATTAATTTAACCTCTCTCTGCTTGAGAATTGCCTGCAGTTTTCTTGCATTGCTCTTATGTTTATTTGATAAAAGGGAAAGCCAGTCCAGCTGTACCGTGAGGAATTAGAGATGCTGAAAGAGGCTTTTGGGGAGGGGAGGAGGGAGAGAGGAGAGTTTGCACAGCTCTGCCAGAGCCTTATTTTTTCCTGCCTTCCAAGAACAGGGCTGTGTTCCATCCCCTGCCGCCCCCTCAGCTGGTGCTGGGAAGAGCAGCTGAGTTTAGCTCACTGTTCCTGGAAGTCACCGAGACATCAGGCATCGAGAAACCAGCATTTTCTGTTGCAGGCTCTGTTTGAATGATGAGCTGATCTTCATCCCCCTTGTTCAGTAGCCTGGATTAACCCTCACTGCATCAAGAGAAGTTGTAGAGGCTACAGAATGTGTTCTTTTAGAAAGGGACAAAGGCTTTTTTCACTGGGTCTCTGGAAGCCACTCTGACATGTACAGTGTCACATCATTGGCCAAATGCGTCCCTGATGTAATTCAGGGTCACTAGACTTATGCTAGGACCACCTTTTTTATTTATTTATGTTTTAATCTTGCCTGTCAGAACTGAAGCACGAGCAGCTGTTGAGCCAGGCAGACTGCTCCAGTGGCCATGCCCTCCCTGGGCTCTGTGTTTCAGTAAGGAAAGTGCCTTTTGGAATGCGAAGAACTTCTCAACCACAGACTCCCCCAAAATTGTCCCAGTTAAGGGATGCCTTGAGAGGGTAATTGCAGCATGGTGTACTGAGGAGCAAAATGTTTGATAACGTACTTTTAGAGCCATATAAAGACTATGTGTGCTGTAGGGTAAGTTCCAGTCAGTTAAATTAAATTACTTTATATGTGGGTCTCTATTTGTGTTACAAATAGGGAGGAGGAGTTTGTCGTTCATAATCTTGTAATTTGGGCTCTGTTTCTTGCTGCATGGCTGGGGCCAAGCAGTGGTCTATGGTGCCTCAGTGTCCCCTGTGGTAGAGGATGATACTGTGGTTCAGCTGGGGATCATGGGGGTTTATTAATGCCTGTGGGGTCCCCAGGCAGAGACATCTCTGGAAACACAAACTATTCCAGGATCACTGGAAATGCTCCGGCTCATTTGCTTCTTTCTTCAGGCTGACTCAAAGCTTGTTATTCCACAGCTGTGCCTGTCACAGCCATAGCCCCGGTGTCAAATTTATCTGTGTCTGATGGCTGTGATGTCTGATGAGATCCAGAAAGCAGCTTAAGGTGACCAGGCCATAGCAGATGTAGACATTTCTGTTGCTATTTCCATGGATGCAATTAGCCTGGATGAAGATGAGTAGTCTGAAGGTTTTTCTCTTTCAGTGTTCTTGGCTTCCTTTATTCAGGGGAGGAAAAAAAGTCCCTTCCTTTCCCTCTGTGCCTAAAATTGGCTTAGACTTCTTGCTTGACACAGGTCATCAGGTTGATTTTGGTCAGCCCGGGGACTTTACTTTCTCAGTCAAGCTGTAATGAGGACTGTCCCCTGATTTCAGCTCCTCAGTGCATTCATCTGGGAAAGAAAACCAATTCATCGTGAGCACCAACACAGGCATCTGTCAAAGTACATGCAAAGAAGAAAAGAATGAGAAGGTTGGGGTAACCTGGGATGTCAAAGTCACTCTTTCTAAGCTGGCACTGGTAGCTGCATGTAATGAGATGACTTTTTGAGGTGATTTTTATGCCTATGCAGAGGTCATGGAAGTGACTCTTTTTTTTTTTTTTTTTTGGCACGGGGGGATGAAGGAAGAAGGGCTGAAGCTCTGGAATCTTACAAGTCTCTGCTTTGCCCCATCCTGTCCTCTAAAGGCATTTATTTACTGCTGTTCAAGGTTCAGGCTTCATAGTCAGCAACCTGTAGTATTGCAAGGCAGCGGAGAGGCTGTGATGTGTGAGTCCTGTCCAAGGGTATGGCCTCTTGGGAGGGAACTGAGCAAAAAAACCCCCTATCTCCTGCCTTCCCCCTGCCACCGCCATGGAAGTACTGCGGTTTGGTTAGTTGCCTGGATAAACAGCTGTGGGGAGGTTCTTCTACTGGAGCATGTCTTCTTGTGGAAGCGTGATGGTGCTGGAGGCTGCCCGCCGCCTCCCATGACTGCAGGGGTGCTGAGGTGCAGGTGCTGGCAGTTCCCTGCATGTGTTGCTCACTTCTTCTTTTGCGTGTGGTCTCATTTGGGTTTGTGCAAATTCTTGCTAGAGCGTGGGAAGCTGCCAGAGCAGTGCTGTTCGTGCTGCTGCTGAGCCTGTAAAAGTTTCTTTGTTTGACTGCCGCGGTTCTTGGAATTCATCTCGGCCAGGCAGCATCTTGAAAAACAGTAACTAGAAAAAGGAACTCTTCTTCCACCCAACGCTTTCCTATTAGAACAGATTCAAAGGAAAAAACGGAGCTGCTGCAAAAGAGCACAGGCATCCTGTGTGGTGAGGAGGTGTCAGCAGCTGAGTCAGGCTCCCAAAACATCACGGAAACGAAGATCCCCGAGTACCTGCTCGGCTGGACACAGCTTTGTCTCTGTGCACCCACAAGGTGGGTGAGTGTTTACAGGGGCAGAATAACCAACAGGCACTTATAAAACATGATACTAATAGTTTGGGTCCTTGCACTTGTCGCCTTGCAGATACAGGAACAAAATATATCCTCAGTCCGATGTCTGAGTAACACTGGTCACAGTGAAATAAAGAATTGCAGCATAGGGTCCCAGTGAACCCATAATAACAATCACAAATGTCCAACAAACAGGTTTTCCAGCACCTTGAATTTTCCTAAGTGAGGAGTAAGATCTTCCTTTCATTTGGGTTTTGTGATGAAAGTGTCGTGTTTTTGTTACCCCAAGTTGTAGGTTTGGTTGCCCGCTCCCCTGTGTGTGGTTCCTATACACAGCTTTTCTTCCCAGAAGAAGTTGCAGGCCCTGGGACATTAGGTCACGTGAGCTGTGACATTTGTCCTAGAAATACCAGGCTTGAAACTTAAAGTAGTCATTATTATTTCCATTACAGAACCATTTGGCATTTTGCAGTCTGGGATGCATTTAATGTTACAGGCATATATTTTCCAGCAGCCAACACCCAGGATGTTTGCATTTGATACCAGTGAGACAAAAAAAGGGGAGAAAAGGGACCCAGAGCCCAAGGATGAGCTGTGTTTTGTCCGAGGACAGCTGAGAGGTTGGGGCAGAAATGGAAATAGGCTTTGGGTCTTTTGAGTCTCCACTAGCATCTTTGCTGCCCCTCAACTAGGGGTAAAAGTCTCTGAAACTGAGGGTTTGGTCACTTCTAGCTCCTGACTCAAATATAAACAGCACAGCAGATTTGCAGTTGAAAGCCTATAAGGCATTTTTTAGTGTCATATTGTCCATAGTTAGGACTGTGGAACAGCGCTTCAAATATGGTTTAGATCTGCTTCAGGTGGTCAGAGCATCCAAGCAGCTTCAGCCCCAGGTGTTACCCGCCTCTTGGAGCATGAAGCTCTCCTGGGATGCACAGAACAGTCCCTTCTGAAAATTACACTTCTTGAGAGTGAATTTTCTGTATGACCCAGCCTGGATTTCCCTATTTCGTGCTGTGTTCATGATTGTTCAGTGCCTTTTCACCCCAGTGAGTTGGGACAGGAGGGGACCTTTTCTGACTCTGTGACAAGTTTTTGTGAAAGCCGGTGCGTAGCAGCAGTGAGTGCTGTGCTGGGACAGCGACTGCTTCCTTCTCTCTTCCATGACATTCAGTAGTTTGTTTGCAAAAGCAGTTCTCCAGGCCCTGTTTTGTCCCCGGGGTGCTGAGGGTTGGAGTTTAGAAGTTCAGCTGGCATCAAGCTCCCCTAGGTGCCTGGGAGCTCTATTTGCACAACAGAAATTTCCAGAAGCCTGCTCATGTCCCGAGACACCAGGTGCTGCACTGACACGGGCAAAGGGCCGAGCTGCTGAGCGCTGATGCTGCTTGTGCTGTGTTCCTGGTGAGGAATCAAGGACTACCCTGTAAGGCTGAAAAAGGGTGATTTTTGTATCTTATTCCACCCCCCTTGCTTTTGGGCTCTGGTTGTTTTTCAGGAATGGCCTTACACAGATGAACAGAGACCCAGAAATGTGAACTCTGGCTCTGGTGTGTGCTGAGAACTCAAAATGGATGGTGGCCTTTTCCCTCACTGTAACTTTTCTCTCTCAGTCTTGGGGACACTTTCTTTTGTACTATCTTCATTAATCCGAAGTGAAAGATCCCTACCATCTTTTCTCCATCCTCTCTGCCCTGCTCACTTCCCTTGCTCAGCCTACACCCTTGGCTTCTTTCCTCCTGGTATGTCATGTACCTCTCCACCTGCCTGTCCCCTCAGAAGTCCTGACCACACAGACTTGTCTCTTCCCCTCCTTTTGCCACCACATTTGTCCTCTTCTTTTTTCTCAATTTTTCTTTCTTAAATCTTCTCCCCTCTACTTTATGGCTGGTTCCTCTGTGCCTTTCAAGTGCTTCTGTCCCTGCCCTCTCTGACTGTGAAAGGAGAACAAATAGACTAAACAAGAGATTTGCCAGGTCTTTGCTGTGCTCTTGATAAATTCAGTGCTTCAGTAGCTTCTCCTTCTTCTGACAGCGCAGGCAGGGAGCCCAGCATCCCCCCTCCCACGCGATGAGCTCACAGGGAGCTGTCACAGTTTATTCTAAGAAATCAGCTAATGTACAGTACTCAGCAGAGGCACCCCTCCCCTGGGAGGCTCAGCAGAATTAGGATGTGCTGCAAGTTATCTTGGGGATTACACAATCTTATCACCTCCTCCAGGGCGCCCAGAGCACTGTGCGCTCTGAGTCACACTTCCCCCCACCACTTGGTACAGGTTTCCTGACTCACTTCCTCCCAGGACTTCTGTTTCCTTAGGTCTCTGCACCAAGATCACAACAACAACAACAAAAAAAAACCCATGACAGAGGCAGGGAAGTCAAGGCAGCCATGGCCTCCAAGCCACAGTAGGTGCCTGCCCCATGTTCCTTGTCCTGATGTTGGGTGGGAAGCCGGTGCTGCTCAGTGGGCCACACACAATAGAACCACTCACTGCTCCCTAACCCACTGGTTAGGGTTGTGTTTGACTTGCTGAGACAGCCAGGACCTAGCTCAACGTTTTCAACTATGTGGCTGCTTTGTATTTTTTTTACTCGGAAATACCCCATCATATATCTACAAATGAAACACATGCAAGTGATTCCCGATCTGTGACAGGCAGCTTGTTCCTGCATCATCTGAGGCTGGAATGGAGAGAAGGAGCAGGAGCTGGGAGTGGGCAGAGCTGCTGTGGCACACATCCTGTCCTGGGAGCTGGCTGATTGCTGAAAACACATCTTCTAGGCACTGGTGCTGGGCTTGCTTTGCTGCTGGCCCTCTGAGAGCCGGTACACTCCTAAACTACCTCCAGTATCAGGGGAATGCTCTGGTAGTTGTTAGATCTCTGCATACTAACTGTTCTTCAAGCCTCTGGCTCTGAATTCAGAATTCTCTCTCATGATGAGATAGGCTATGATGTCTATGATTTTTCTTTCTTTTTTTTTTCCTAAAAAAAAAAATAACCGAGATGGTTCTCAGCCCTTGTTGTGACAGAGCTTGGAAAATATGACTCTCTAAAGGGTCAACAGTGTGAAGGCCAATAACAAGCCACATGCAACCATTCCACCCCGACACCCCTACTACCAGCATTTCAGTCTATTGATTTCTTGAGACAAGACACCTGGGTTCAGAGCACTTGGAATAAGCCTCGTGTTGCTCACTTGCCTACTTTGGTGGAGTGGGAGGGGGGTGCTGAGTTACTGGAATAGCTGTCTCTTCAATACCTGGAAATAGTCCTTCTCTCTGCATCACAGCCTAGTTTCAGAGTGTTCCATGTGACATAAATTAAGTTCAAGCTGCTAGTCATCCCCAGGGCTCAATTTTTTCAAGCCTTTATATTAGAGAAAGGATGTGTATGAGACCTAAAAGATCCTGCTTATCTCCACAGTGACCTGACTGGCAGTGTGCCTTTCCAGGACACGACGATAGAAAGTCAGAGCTGGGTTTGGTGTAGCACTCCCAGACACAGCTCCAGATCAGACTGTAGCAGCTGGCAGACTTCCTAACATCTGCCCCTGATACCACCCATGTGTCTTTTAGGTCAGTAATATAATTATAATGTTGTCTCACTGACCAGCTAGCTTGTGTCTCCCTGCTGTTAGAGAACAAGTCAAAATGAACAGACCTTTCCATTTGGTTTAATGTGACTTCTCTGAAAACACTACAAAGGAGCTCGAAAGAGAGTAAATGTGACACCCAGTTCCTGTGTTTATTTGTGTGCTTGTCGTTTGGCTGAAAGACAGGAGAGGGAGGTGTGATCATAGGAGACTCCACTCGGGTCTCCTTCCTCCAACCCAGGATGCACACTGTCGACTGAAGCTTTACTCACGTTGGTAGTGAATAACTTGTCCCAGAGAACTGAATGTGGATTAGTTCTCTGGGAAGTTCAGCTTTCTGTCCAGGTCAGTAGGATGGTGTGGAACGACCTGGCTCCGTTGAGATGTGGGCAACTTGCATTCTCTCTTGCAAATTAACATTATACAAGGAGATGAAATACTTTGGCCTGGGTTGTTCTGTTATTCTGACAGCAGAGATGATAGAAAGCTCTTGTCTTTTCTTTTTTTCCCTAGCAGGAGCAAGCACGTCTTTGGCCTTTAAACGAAAAAGCTATACGATATAATGGAGTGTCAAATTTGTATAAGGAATGTTATAAGCTTTCTGTGACTGCTCTAACTTTATCTTAAAGGGCCTCTTTAGCAGGAGAAGCCTGGCATAACACAGCTAGTTCTTCCCCTGTTCCCCCCATAGGGTAGCTTGTGTTTTGGGGCAGGCAGTCAGGTGGATGTGAAGGGCAAGGAATGGCTTGTGTCATTCGTGACCAGGGGAGGAGAGGCTCCTCTGCTAACTCTGGAAAACAACCAGTTTGGCTCTCCCGAGTTCAGAGAGGTGGAAGGATTTTGTCATTGCCTGGTCTCATTCTTCCTTCTCCCTCTGATATCCCTGAGTACTCTCCTGGAACACTGGGAGTTTATCCTCCTGTCTCTGTGAGGATTTTCTCTGAATATGTCTGATAGAGAAGTAATTTTACAGACTTGTCTTATGCTTATGGAAAGAGCCCTTGCTTGGCAGCTCTTGCAATCTAAATAACACAAGATAAAAACACAACAGATAAAACACAGGGCACGAAGGAAAGGTTAGTGAGAGGACAGTTTAGACATAAACCAATTTATGTCTAAACCAATAGACACGCTGAACTGATTTTATTATTTTTTTTTTTCCCACTGGAAAAATTGAAATTAGTAGGGTGGGAGAGGACTTTCCCCGAGGCTTGCGTTGAGTTTACAGGTCTGGCTGGAGCAGAACCCTTTGCCTGGCTGCTTCCACGCCTGGGTCTGCTAAACCTGCACGAGGGGAAGGTCTGTGCAGCAAACAAAAGGCAGCTTTGACGTCAAGCCCTGGGACCGTTGCCCTGACACTGGGAGGTGGAGCAGGGAGAGGAATCCACAGCTAATAGGCTCTGGACTGGAGTGCACTTTGGCAGAGGGACAGCTACTACCCCATCTTTCCAGGAATAATATTGTTTATTTCTATCTCACTCTCTCTGGCTAAAGTTACCCTAGTCAGGTTACACTTCACCTGTCTCTACCATAAAGTCATCAGAGCCCAGAAAAAAATCTAATATGCAGGCTCTCCATTCTCCATACCCTCTTCCCCCAGGAGCGACTCAGCCTGTTTGCTTTGTCTCTTTGCTTTGATGAGTTCCCAGATGCAACTTTCTCTTCCTGAAGCTTTTGCCAGTACCATTTAATAAACACATACACGTTGCGTGTGGCTGCACGTGTGTGTGTAGATGATCAATAAGTATCATTCCCACCTGCTAAGGAGGGACGGTCTCTGCTGTCGTGTGTGTGTTCGTAGAATTCTCTGTGCTAACAGCAGCAGATAGTTCTAGTTTGCGCAAATGGCACTGTCCTGTGCCTGAAAGCTTTCTTCTGGGAAGTTCCAAAATGTTGCAACGCAGTCCAGTTACAACCTGAAGTTTAGTGGATTTGTTACGTGGTTTTGATTGGCCCTGGATTTGTTAAAAAAGATGCTATTTTTACATCAGATTCAGGTTGCCAGCCTTTCCTGGGCAGACTTTACAAACTGTTGAGTCATTGGACCAAACCTGTAGTAAACTGTGCCATATTTTCTGTTGTATTCATCTTTCCTACCTCTTGCAGTTCAGGTCAGTGCCTGTTTGCCCCCTGTGCACTTGGGGATACTCTGCAGCCTTTGAAAGTTTGAGAGCTGGGTGCCAGCCTTTGGACAGGACGGCAAAGGTGCTCTCAGGTGCAACTGTATTTGGCAGGAGGAGGTGAAGGAGAACTTTATGACCAGCTTTGGAAAGCTTTACTGGGTAAATCAAATACAAGTTTGTCTCGGAATCCTATGAGCTGTAATCCCTGGCCATTTGTTCTTTAGGCCGGCTGCAGGGAGCAGCCTGTAAATTAGCAATCCCAGCACTGCACAAGGCAATACTGCTACTCAGCCTGGTATAGTGACTTTTTCACCAGCCCTTATTTAACTGATCTGATATTTAAGCCCATGAGAGCATTGCCACTCTTTTTACAAGTGCATGCACTATGAATGAGAAGTATTGAAAATAGGTCTACGAGATATTAATGGCGTGAGAGTTTATGGCTCTTTTTGGTTTTGTATTTTTGAGTTAAATTCATGCCTTTAAAATACATGAGTTCATTTTTTTCCATTTGCAGTCAGTTACTCCAGCTTGTCCCTGGTGAGATCTGAGTTGTTTTCCCATATTGGCAGCCATTTGCTTCCCCCTCCCACCTCACATTCGAGTGAGGAGATTATCTGTGTCCAAAAAAAGAAAAAAAAAAAGTTGAAGCTGAGCATTCAGCAGCTCCTCAAATAGGAAGATCTAAAAGGGGTTGTTTTTTTCTCCCACTTCCTAGTAATAGGCTGTTGCTCTCATCTTACAACATGCATTTGAGGGTCTGCAAGTTCTCAAGCTTCTTTCAGAGCTGTCTCCCCTTCTCTCTGTACTTCCTTAATCTGAATTCCTCACTGTGTATGTGTTGTAAGAGTTTCTTTGTGTGTCATTCTACACAGAAGCCAGATCCCAAGAAGCAGTAAAAAGCTTCTTTTTAAAAAATGAGTTTCCTCTTACAATCTCTTGCCCCTGCTGTATGATGGGGTGGTTGGCAGATGAGCGATTCTGCTCTGGTCTTGTCTGATTTCCTAGAAGAGCCTGGCTGCTGGCTGAAGTGACCACAGGAAAGAGGATGGGAGGGACTATCCTGCAAAAAAGTGGTGACAGATGAATGTTAATAGAGAAGAAAGAGCTCTTGGATCTAGTTTCATTGCCTCAGCCTTCCTAAGAAAGGGAGGAGATTGACTGCAGCTCTCCAATGCTGCACTGTTCCAGCTGCCTTCTGCCCTTACAGATAGGCACTAGCTCAGTGTTTCCATGTTGAGCAACAGAGAAGATGCTCTGATATGGATCTAAAAAAATCTTAAGACTTTAGATTATACCATGGTTTCTTGTGCTGTTTTTCATTGCATTTTAATTAGAACTTATATTATGTTGTTACTTAAAGCCTTTGCCATCTCTTTAAACTGCAATGTGAGAGGAGAAGGGGACACCCAGATGTTTCAGCAATGGAGGAAGATGAGGTGGGGCACTTGGAGTCCCAGGAGAGGACTTGAAAGATGAGCATGCTGGCTGGGTGCTTCTGATAAACTGATTGGCAGTGAGGTAATTAGCACAGGCACATTGCCATTACTGAGTATTGATGCAATTTGCTTGGATCAAGCTATCAAGGTTTTTTGCCCAAGATGTGGTCCTAGCAACCCCACTGGTGAACTGCAGTTTGTCACGGCAGAGGTGAAACTGGTGTGATAAATTGTATGGCTGCCCAGCTACGATAGTTGTAGCTGGGAGATGAAAACAGGCAAGTGGAGAATTTCTGAGTATTGATAAAGTCAAATCCTGGCAATCAAAACCTTGTTTGGAAACCAGCTCTGTGGGAAATGGCTTTGCATTTCGTGCTAGCTGGGCAGGAGTATTTACTGGTGATTATACAGAATTAAGCCCTGAGAGTTGAGTCTGTGACACAATTGCTGGAAAAATGCCGTTACCTTAGCGGTGGCTGAAGAAGTCAATGGAGAAATGGGCTGTGTCTGTTTGGACAGACTTTCAGTTGGTTTTGTGCTCAAACTCTGAAAATGCAGAAGAAATAGGGAGGGGCGTACAGAAAAGCAAGAAAGGGAAAGATGCTTCTGTGTTGCTTTTTTAAAGTATTTTTTTAACTATGCAGTGGTATGAGGTCAAGCAAATGACTGACTGCATTTGCAGTGGCTGTTCCTTTTAATCTAGAATTTGTTTGTGTTTATGATGAAGAAAACAGAGGCAAATAATTGGGGGAAATAAAGAACATTGGAAGTCCCCTGTGGAAAACGGGTAAGATGGGGGGAGGGAATGTGTGATAAAGAATTGAAAAGCTGAGGGAATCTGTGAAGTGTAGAAATCCACTGAGGAGCTACTTTGTTTTAAAAGGAAGAATGGGAGCAAAGCAGGGAGTGAAAGGGTGAAAGAAGAGAGTGAGCTCTGTCCTCTCTCCCGGTGGGCAAATGCTTCTCTGGCTCATCAGGAACCCCCTGGGTAGTTCCTAAAGCCTATTGCAGACCTGCTCTCTTCTCCTAGATGCTTCCTTTCTTAGACCTCCATCACATAGGGATGTGGTGTAAGAGGCAGGTGTCTGATGCTCTAGCAATAAGGAACGAGTTTAATCACCATCTTGAGGATTAGGTATTATTTATAGTTTGTGCAGTTTGGCTGCAGAAACAGTATGTCCAGAATGAAGAAGTAAGAAATAAAGAAGAAATAAGAAAGGAATATCTTGTTTGGTTAATCATCCGTTCTCTGAGAAAAGGTGGAAGCTCTGTGGTCCTGTCGTAGGCAAGACAAAGAAGAGGCACAATTAAAGTTGTGGAGAAGGAATTAGGGACAACCATTTCCCAGCCTCGAGGAGGCTGCATGTGCAAATTGGCAGCTGCGACGGTACAGTCTGTATTAAGATGTCAGTGCACAAAGGAAGGGTTCTGTACTCCATTTGTGCAGCTTTGCATTGCCTAGAGGGTGGAATCACATCTGGTTTGCCTTTCTTATGTTTTGCTGCCAAGATTCAAAACTTCTCTGTTTTGGCTAGTAAAAAAAGCTGGTTTTCTAAAAAGACAGAAAAAATTGTTTTCTTGGAGTGCTTCCTGCATCTTTCTTCTCTCATATCAGTAAAATCATCAAACTTTCTTTGCCTGAGTGAGATTTAATTTAGCTGTATTGTCTGTAACTTAACAGCCATTTGAATCACAACAACTTTAACTTATTTTTTGTGTAGCTCTATGCTAATTACAAATATTATGATACAATACTTACCAGGTAGGTTCATCATAGTAGAACTGAGAAGGCCCAGCTCCCACCTTCTACAAAGAATTGTCCTTAAAGCTGTTGCCAGCTCATTTGATGCTGTTCTCCTGTCCCTTGAAAAGGGATTTCTACTTACATGATGTTGATGCAGCCAGAGGGGGTTAAGAACGTGGTTAACCTTGTCACATACCTGCTGTCTAGGGAGAGTTTAGGATCTGTTGTATTGTAGTCTCAGTCTTTGAGATGATTACTCAAAGAAGCTGCTTGGAACTTAACAGGAGGAGCTAAATTAGGAAGGAGTGAATATAACTCAGTACATAGGTGGGAGGAGGAAGAGCATCACCTGTCAGCCCCCACCCAAGGCATTCAAAGACTCGGAGAAACTGTTTGCAACTCATCGCCTAGGGTACTACTTGTCAACACTTTCAACATGAGTAACTCAAAACTTTCTGTCAGAAAGTCCTCCTGACAGTAAGCTTCCTCTAATTAGTCATCTTTCATGGATGTCAGCAGTAATCCATGGAAAAACCCCAAGTTCTGAGGACCGCAGCTTGAAAACCACCAGTGTAAGACAGCTTGATGATGCTTCTGGTGACATCAGTGTGTATTTTATCATGTCTTTTCTTCTGCCCTTTCCGTGTCAGAAAGGAGCTTGCATCTGGGGGAAGTTGGAATCTGCATTTCCCTGTGGTCACTGTAGTCATTGTGCTGCAGCTGGGTCAAAGACAGAGCAGGTTTGTCCAGAGATGGTGTTGGTGAGTCTTTGGCGTTAGCTCATGTCCTTCCCCATCCAGGAAGGACATGTTCTGACCTCTGGAGGTGTCTCAGGAGTGTGGAATTTTGCCAGTCATTATCCTCTTGGGTAGGGAGGGATGGGTTCCTTTGCAGTTATTCCTTCTGGAAAAGTGAAACCAAGTTGTGGACCATGTCAGGCTCCCAATCCTCTTGATTTCTGGCTGTTTCCGTGGCCTCTAAGAACAGAAAAGACAGTCACCAAAAGGACCATGGAGTCTGAGGGTGTGGAGAGTGGGACAGACCGCCTTTTGGGTAGTGTATATGCTTGATTGCCTGTTTTTACAAACCATGGCACGGGGTGTGTAAGTACATGAAGTTCCAGCATGTTGAGGTTTCCAGATACAGTAAGCTGATAAGCGATGCCAGCAGTTTTTTGGCTCCCATGGAAAAGGCAGTGTGGCACATGACTTGCTCACTGCAGCTTCTGCCCACCTATTTAAAGTAGTACAGGAGCTCAGTAACCCCAGGTATGTGATCTGTAGTAGCAGGATTTATTGCTAGAATTCTTCTGCACAGATCAGCATGAGTGACTCCCTGAATGTGCGTGGCTTCTCTGTGATCTGCAGCTCGAGAGGATCAGCAATGTGTTTGGGGAGCTCTATATAGTCTACGTCTTGATATTTTCTTTTTTTTTTTTCCTCTTGTGTGTAATAAATAATTTTTTAAATGGCTGTTGAGAAGGATGTGGAATGAGACTGAAAGCCTTCTCTCTTCCAAAAGCCTCCCCCTTCCCCCCTGTGATATGTGTAAACAGCAGCAAATATTTTTCATTGCAGCTGTCACACTTGGTTTAAGATCGGGAAGGTGAAAGTCCATAGTAAACTTTCTGTGTTACCCAAATATGCTGTTTTGACCTTATGAAAACCAAATAAACACACTGTATTGTGGCCTTGGGGACAGGCCAGGAAAAACTCTGTAAATGGAGCAATATCATCACCTTTCATTGCAGGGCGGATGATTGAAGGAGAAACGTGTGCTGTCAGAGCAGGGAAATCCATTTAGTTTATTTACTTTCTTTCAGCTCCTAATTTTCATCCTCCGTGTTCTGGCTCATTCTGGCTGGTGCTTTCCAGCCAGGTGCTCAAAGAGTTTCCTTCTGAAAACCCCAGCTCTGCCTCGGGGTAGATGCTGCGCTGGGGAGAAGCCGGACTCTGGGCCAAATTCTTTCTCCATCACCTTGGCACAGTTTTCTTGAAGCAAGAGAAATTGCGTGATTAGCTAAGGCAAGAATTTGGTCCCAGACACGACTGGCTCACGCTATAGACATTTATTCCCTAGAAATCAATTTTATAGCTAGCTGTGTGATGGGCCGTACACACAGCTGCTTGGAGTGGAGTTAGGAGCCGGGGTGGCTTGAGAAAGCCGTGACGTAGAAAAACTGCTTTATGGAACGAGCGTGCTGTGGGCAGCGTGAGGAGACAACTGCCCCAGCACACAGCCCTGGGACACAGCTGGTGACAGAGATGGTTCCCAGCAGAGATCACCCCTGTGGGGCTCAACCCAGATCAGACCTCGCTGGTGTCTGTGGCTAATTCCCTTCTCGGTGCTATCCGTTACCTCTGGTGGTATAAGGTGTGCTGTCACTTGGACAGCAGTTTTGGAGTGATACATAGGCCTGGATGCCACCTCTTGCAGAGTCGTTTTCAAGTCCAGAAGCTGGAATTAGTGAAAGCAAACCCAAGGTTTGCTTGGGGAGCAGCCGGGCAGGGGAGCTGGGGGAGAGGTGGGAGCTGCCTCTGCCAGCCCCGACAGGCTTCTGCTGGGCTCATCCCTCAGCCTTCCAGCACTTCAAAATAAGGGAAAAATCATCCTCCCGGGCTTCATAAGAAAAAAGAGAGGGGAATGCTGAAGGATCTGTACAACGTGGCCTCTCTCCTGTCATCCCTCCTCCCTCTCCTCGGCCCCTCTTCTCCCCGTCCCCCCCAGCCCCGGGGGGTGAGTGAAGGCCCAGCGGTTCTAGGAAGAGCTCGAGCCGAGTCAGCAGCCGCCAGTTCTGGGAACCACGGCCACAGGCCTCACGGGACGCTTCAGGGAATTCTCGCTGCCATTCCAAGGATGGCAAAAGAGCTTCTCCGGTGACCTGGGGCTCCCCAGTGGCAGGGGGCAAAAGTTTGGAGTGGCACCATAGGACTGGGAAGGTTACCAGAGACTCAAGGGCCTGGAGATTTATGCCCCGCTCGGAACTGTACTACAGTAATTTGTTTGGCTTCTTGGGGGAGAGGGAGAAATAATTTGCTACACAGGAGATACCAATAGTGACCACAGGAATTTAGAAAAGGGATATGGGATTTAAAGGTCAAAATTTCCCGCCATCAGTCATCATCTCCTTGGTGGGAGTTGGAGAGGGTGCCAGAAGCTCAGACAGAGATTTCAAGACCCTGAAACCTCCCACAGCCACATGACCTCGAATAAATAAAACAAGAAGCAGCAAATTGAGGTTGAGCCTGGCTTGTGCTGCTTTCCTGCACTTTCTGCTCCCCGTGGCTCCCACCAGCCATTAGCCTGTTCTGGATTCAGGGCTGCTGCGTGCTCCCTCCTTCCCAAACAGGGGGCTTTTCTCCCAAGCCCTGCAGAGCTTCTAAGGAAAACGCTCAGCATGACACTGACAAATTAGTGTTATTCTTACTGCTCATTTACAAGATAAAATTATTTCACATGCTGCTGGCAGCCTGGGAGGAGTGGATTTTCTCACAGCCCTGGACTTTAAATACATCTTCTACATGTGGTTACTGAGTTGGTCTGGATTGGCTTCAAATTAGCAGAGATTTGAGGAGAGGAAATGTTGAAGTTGGGTATTGGCTTCCAAGATACTTGGAAGGTCGCTGTAGCAACGCTGCAGGCTGCAGATAGTGCCTGCTTTTTCTGCTTTTGTGTAGGGCACACACGGAAGGGTCGCTTTCCTGGAAGAGGTGATCTAACCCTCTGTGACTTGTTCAAAGAGAGGAGGCAAGGAGTCACGTTTTCTGGCCTTCCTCTAGGCCAGATGGGTCCCTTAGGCCTTGACATCACCAGTGCCATGAATTTCATTGGGATATTCTCATTCTGCACTCTATTTTGAGTCTAGCCCTGCTCATTGAACAGTCCTGTGAACTCTGTTCCAACTCTGACCCTGAGTTTTGCTGCTCTTTTTTTGACTGGAGCTGATAATCACAGCTCTGGCACATTGTGCTCCAGCCAGCAAGTGCCTTGTCTTCTGACATTGTTCATTTAATGCTGTCAGCTTTCCCCTAGACTTCATAGCAGATTGTTTCTTTGCTTTTACATTTAATGGCTTTCTAAGGTATCAGTCTGTCCCCAAACCTCTTCTTTCCCCATGTATTTATTGTGACCCTGCTTCCAGTGTTTGATTTGACTTTCTGAAGCTGCTTTTGAGCCTTTTCTCCATTTTTTTTCCTGTGTATTTTTCCACTGTGGAGAAACTGTCATAAAATGAGAGTTAGCAAAGTCTTTTCCGCTCGCATATGCCCTTGGTTTGGGAAGAAGCATATGCTCGTGTTTGGGGCGGGGGGAGGCAGCTGTTCTTGTTCTTCATGTGAAAGACCTTTAATATATTCACAGGATTATGCTGCTGGAGGAGCTGTTCCATCAAAACCATAGCAACTTCCTTGTTGCCTTTCATTTTCTTAGACTGTTAGACGTATTTGGTTTCTATGAACAACTAATTAAAATGCAGAAGAGTAGCTCTTTATTAAGGTTTTATTAACATTTAATTTGCTTTATTAACATTTAATTTGCTTTTTAATTTTTGGTAGGAGATCAAAAGACTTTGCTATTTCCTAGAAAGATAACAAAAGAGTTGCAATGCTGCACTGGCATAATCTCCATCTAATAACTTCATGTGCTCTGTGAAGATGGGGGCAGAGACCCCTGCCCTGCCATCAGGATATGAAAGGAAGGTGTGGTGGGGATGTCCACCTGGTAGCTGAATCAGAACCTGGGAATGTCCCAGTGCCACAGGCAGGAGCAGCTCTGCCAGCAGCATGGGGAGTATCCTTCCTGCCCCTGGTGTGGAGGGGGTCCTGCTCCCATCTCCCTCACTTGGAAGCATTTGAAATCCTGAATTCAGTCCCTCCAAAGTTCACTCTCCCTCAACACATCTCCTGTATGTGCTTCTTCCTCCCTGTTGTGCTTTTTTACCTTAAGGTTAAATGCTCAGAAGAAGGTGACTCCCTGTCACAGCTTCTTCATGGGCTCCTGAGATTTTGCTGGTGTGTAGTTGATGCAGGCTCTGATGAATGACAGTGCACACACGTAGCAGCCATCTTTCAAAGATTGCCTTCAGCTGGAATCTTTCTTTTTCTCCCAGCAGGTTCAGTTTCTTTTTAGCTACCTTTCTATGCTGTTTTTGAGGGACTGGGAGAGCAATATATTTGGGTTGTTTGTAGATTGTAGGTTCTTTGCCGTAACTGAGTTATTCCCAGGCTGCTTAGGGTGTTGTCACTGTGCCTGAATGTAGTTGGAACAGCCTAAGTAGCTTTTTCTTTCATGTCTTCATTTTTCCCTCCTTCACCAAATAGTCTCCTTTTGGATGCAGGCACACATTTAAAATATACAGGACGACTCGTTGGTTTTGTGACTTGTTGCTTTGCTACAGCAAAGGGGCAGGATGGAGCTGAGGAAAGAAATTCTATACCAAATTTATAAAAAAAAAGAAAAAAGAAATCTTCATTGCTTCTCTCTCTTTCCATTGCTGCAACTGGCATAAATAGGTGCAGGTACCACAGGTCAGTATTTGCTCAATTACATGTGATGTCAGGAGCTGCTGCTTATGTGGATAGAACCTGCATTTCAGATGTTATTGCCAGTACAGAGGGGGATTTTGATGACAGAAACTTCTTGCTGCCATTGTGGATTAGCAGTAGAGTAGCAGAGCAATTATCATTTTTGTTTGTGAAGTCTTGAGTGGTTTGTGATCCACCCGTTGTTGCGGTTTCTATCTGCTTTCCTTCTAGGAAATGTTGAGTTTGAAATTTGCACATGCCTTGCTTTATGTGCGTCTCCAGAAGGTGAAACAAGTCTCAACTTTTCCATCTGTTAGCTTTCAAACAAGTTGTGCAAAGATTCCTCAAAGTAGCTGTTAATTAACTTTTTATGACTTTGTTACCTAATCTGAAGGATAAGGAAGATGATCAGCTTCTTTTCCTATGGGAAACTGGTGTCCTGAAGCAAGCAGATCCTACCCCTCCCTAAATAAACAGATATACTGCTTTAATACTTCCTTTGTTCTGTCAAAAAAATCCCCTCTTCCAGACAGTAATGCATAGTTATGTGCTGCCTGGGCAGGTTTCCTCACAAGTGATGAGCAATGTCTGGGGTTGAGAGCATGGCTGCATCCCTGGCAACTTGGGCTGGTTCTCCATGGCACTTTGACTAACTGAATTGTGCCACATGCTATTTTGGATCCTAGATTGCCCTCTTGGGTGTTCTTTGTGCCACATTGTCATGCCAAGAGTTGCAGTGGAAAATCTTGCTTGCTGGACTCCATGGAACCCGCAGGCTCACAGCAGGGGCTGGCACAGCAGGGAGTTTGGAGCAACTGGTAAAGGAGTGGGAATAGTTGCAGCTTAATGTTTAAAAACTGTCCCTGTCTCTTTGTGGTGACCTAAGAAAGGCACTAAAGGCATGAGACTCTCTTTTTCATTAACCATAGGAGATATCTGTCCAATCTGAAATGAGCACTATCACTGGAAGAGGCATTTCCCTGCAAACTGGCTCTCGGGTGGCGTTTGGGGAAAGCCTGTGCATATTTCTTGCTCAGCAGTGGATGGGAAGCTTCCAAAGGTATTCACAGCACCATATGGTTGCAATGTGATCTACTGCCAATGTATTAATTCTCTCCTGACACTGCATATCTCTCCCTATTAGTTTGCTGCCTTGTTTGTTAGTTCATTCTCCTGTTGCATGAGACTATCTGGGGACAGAGGCAGGTGAAAGGATAAACACGGTATCTTAATGCGTTAAGAGTTGTCTCTATTGGTGCTTCTCAGTCCAAAGGGGATGTTTAAGCAGCTTGAAGGCTGTGAAACCATCTGTGACAACAGTAAATCACAATGCAGAGGCCAAACCCTAATAGGTACAACCCTCACTGACTCCACAGCTGGAAATGTGGAGCCTCCAAAACTGCCTGGATGCAAATGGGGTGCATTTGCATAATTTGTACCCCACCAGCAATGACTCACTTTGGCAAGAGGACCTACTGGTGCTTAAATGACATAGCTGTGCTGCAGACCAGAGCAGGAGGGCCCACACAGTGCAGTGTGGACTGGTGCCTCTGCACCAGTGAGAACATCTGCACTGAGCTCTCCTTCCCTGCTCCTCTAGGTCTTCCTGAGGAGAGCAGCCACATCTGCAGTGACTTTGTGGTGTCTCCTGCTCAGAAATATTAGGAATTTGATAACACTGTTTGCGAGCTGTAACTGCTCAAGAAATTTAAATAGAATTAATGAATCTGGCAGCTACACAAGCCTTTGTGTGAATTTACTCCAATAAACAGAAGGTATCAGGGAGACAATGAAGAAGATGTCTCAACCCCATTCATCCCTTGGCTTGATGCACCTTTCAGATGTGCCTGAGACCTTCACCTTGCACAGGAATAGAGATCCTCTGCTCAGATGGGAGAGGTGTGCACTTACAGTCAAAGACCCCAAGACAATATAATGTAAAGAAGGGAGCAATAATGTTTGCATCCTATCCAGCCTACACTTATGAATAGTGTGTTTTCGCCTAAGTTCCTTGTGAACCCTTCCTGACTACCAGTTCCTAATGTAGCTCAGAGGTGCTGCCTGGTAATGGATTGTTGTCTTTGATTTGTGGGATAGAGATGTATGGAGTAATTCCTATATATATTCTTTAATGACTTGGGCATCAATATATGGATTAAGCATAAGTTCTAGCCATGATAAAATTAAACCTGTGCCAAACTGGGCACATTGGGCACATAAAGCCTTGAGAAAATCTCAGATGAAAAATCTGTAGAAAGCCAATTGCTTTAAATAACTATGGTATGTTGCTATATTTTAATTAACTTGCCATTGCAGTGATAGCTATGGTGTGTAGGAGGTTTCAAAGCTTGCTTCCTCTCTGCCCCATCTTTACATCCATACTTGTGACCTACAGCAGTGAGTGACCCATTCTCTTTTTAAAGGCCAGAGAAATGTTCATACATTGGAACAAGTTGTGTTGCAGAGATGCTCAAACCAGAGCTATTCTGACCTCCTTTCAGTACATGGTGATACCATAGCAGGGACCCGAGAGCAGTGGGGCTTTGCTGTCCCCAAGCTCGTAAGACTGTGGCTGACACCTGGAGTATCTTCCCATTTAGCCCCATGTGTGCTCTGGTCCCTGCTGAGACAGCCTTCCACTTGTGGGTGGGATTGTAAAGAGTATAGCTGGGATCGAATGGGGTCACTGTGTGTATCCCAGTGGTGTATCCCCTCATGCTTTTTGGATAATCCGAGTGTGACCTTGCAGTGCTCTGTGTCTTTGTAACATAGGGTTTAATTTCTGAACCTCGGTGCAGCAGGAAGATAGGTTGCTTTATGAGTTACCACAGTACAGAGAGGGCAACTGGAGCTCTACAAATAGAGAGGATGTGCTCAGTGTCCTTGGCCTTGTTTCCACCACTTTGGTGTGCTAGTAATCACTGCTAATGGGTTTGCATAGTGAATAGCAATTCCTGTCACCTGGTAAATTTTTTGCCCCACAGCTCACACTGAAAAGTGTCCATAAAACTGCTGCCTTACCCCTCTTGCAGACATTGATCCCCAACCTGAGACACCTCTTTGACAAAGTGTAAGGTGCAGGCCAGGTGTGGGTCTTGATGGCCCTTCCAGACCCCAGGGAAAGTTCATCAGCAGCTTTGTCTGGTTCTCTAAAGAATATTTCCAGCTGATGCTGTGCCTAGCATCTTGCCCTCTGGGGTTTCCGTGTTTCATAGAATTTGCCTGCAGAGCAAAGTGCTGGGTGTTAGTTGTTTGGTTTTGTGTTTTGTTTTTTTTTTTCTTTTTCTTTTTAATAAACCATGTTCAATTAGCTTCCTTAGAAAAACCTCCCTCAGTGCTCTGATTGGGTGTTTGGCAGAGGAGGGACTGCTGTCAGCATGTCTGAGTTCCTGGAAGAGCTGAAGTGCAATGAAAATGACCCCAGGGAGCAATGGGCTTTCCACAGAAACCCGACAGTCTGGGGGAGGGCTGACTGAGACTGCGTGGTTTTAAGAGCTCATTTAGTTTCCTTTCTGCAGCCTGATAGCGAAATGGAGGGAGTGACAGTCCTGCACCAGCTTCAGTCGTGCCTTCCATCAGTAGAGTCTTCATGGTTCCTGCAGCATCAGGCACAGTAAAGGCACTGGGCCATCCTTCCGTGGCTTTTCTCTGTACCCTGCAGGTGCTGACAGCATCATTTTTGTTTGTGGAGCTCCAAAAGCTCAGCAGATAACTCGTCCACTCCTTATTTACACTATAGATCTTTAATTCTAGGTATCATTCCTGATTGTGTGATGTTTTCCTTCCCCTTTCAATATTTTCCTTGTCCTGTATTCGCCTCTCAATTTCTAAAGAAACAAACTCGAATTGTGTATTTCAAAGCTGTTGCTTGGTCTTTTCCTTGGCTTGTACTTCTGGGCTGATCTGGTGATATGGCCTGTTATTACTTTTTTGGCTCAGGTCATCCCACACATATTTTGGTATTTACAGAGTCACTTCAAGCTTGTATCTTTTTTGTCTGGACCAAATGCCTTTTCCCTAGTGTTTGAGGGCATTCAGAGAAGAAGGAAAAAATACCACCTTACACAGCAGAGGCCTAAGGGAATTAAAATGAAATGAAAAATCTGCCTGTGCTACAATCTGGAAATAAGACCAGCAGTGGAAAGGAAAGATGTGGAGGTTGCTTTCACCCCAGTTTGCTTGCCTTTGAGAGCAGAGAGCGGGGTGCTCTGAGTGCAGCCCAAGACGTGAGCAAGCAGGGTGCTGCCAGGCTGGACCTGCCATGCAGGGAAATGCAGGCACCTGCTCTGCATGAGAGAGGTCTGGGTTGCAGTGAGTGCCCAGCAGGACGACAGCAAACCTTCTGAGCCATCAGCTTCAGCTGGCTTGAGTTCAGCAGCTTGTCTTTATGGAGAAGTCAGAGTGCACTAAGGCAGTGCATGGATTTGTAGTGTGCTCGCTGCTCTCTCTGTCCTCGCGGTGCCTTCCGAGAGGTTGATTTTATGTTGTTTACTAACTCGCTGAAGTAATTTAAATACTTTGTGTCTGAAACTGAGACTGGAACCGTGGGGGACTTGGGGTGCTGTGAGGGTGAGGGGTTATGCCATCCTCTGCCAGGCACTGGGCATGACAAACTATTGCCCTGAAAAGTAACTCGCTCAGGACAGATTCCACTCCTGTAGCTTAGGGCGAGATTGTCTCAGGCTGCAGGTTCCATCAGCACTAGGACCTTAATTGTTTTCCTGCCTGTATAGGGGGTTCTTCAAAGTCTAAAATAAAAGAAAGAGACGTGTTGCTATTGATGTTATGCTTGATCTGTGGATGGGTCCAGCTTAACCGGCAGCAAATAAAACTTGGCTTCTTGGCTAGTGAAAAGTCAGAAATGGCTCTGCTTTTGTTTCCCACCCCAGGATGCACAAGCAGCCCAGTAAGGTGAGTTTCACCCACTGGCTCCCACATCAAAGCCTTTTCTTAGGCTGTCTGCAGTCACTGCTGCACGTAGCGGGTGTGACACCCCTTGCACACACACTTCCATTGCATAGGTGACTTAACTGGGAGCTGCACCTCCCAACATGGGAGGAAAATCGAGTCCAAAGTATCGTGCATAGGTTACAAAATACTAATGCACCATAAGGAAGAGGCAAAAAGTACTTTCCCAAGCAGGGGAGGTTGAGTACAATTGGAAAATAATCTTTGCAAGCTCCTGTGGTCTGCTTCAGAGACTCAAAAAAATAAGTGTATGCATAACAAAAGTACTTGACATTTAATAGCACAGGAAAATGAAACTAATCAGATACGGTGCATGAAGATAGCAGGAAGGAAATGCTCTTTTGTAGTTGGTTTCTTTCCAAGTAAATCATCTTAGTCATCTTCTGTCAAGCAAACACAGGGTGGAATAGGTGTTTGTCATAAGAAGGGTGTAGCTAGATGTAATTAGTAACAGAATCCAACTTTCCATGAAAAGCTCATTAGCTGACGTGGGGAGTCGGACCTGTTCAGGTTACTCCAGCATTGCCCTCTCCTGCCAAATCAGAACCAGTTTCCAAAGAGCAGCTGTGATTCATCCCCGTCAGCAGCCAGCTCCCCGCTGCCGCCATGGAGAGGGTGGCTGCTGTTAGCACCCCGGCAGGCAAAGTGCTGGTGTTCGTGGAAAACCAGTAAAAATACAGGGTGAGAGCCCTCAGATGAGAGGTCAAGTCGGAGAGTTTCCCATTTGAGAGGGAAGACCTTATGTGGTCAGGAGCCCAAGAGACAGCTGTGCTTTACTTACGAAGCCAGGCTTAGAAATGTGTTGTTTTTTTACTCTGCAGGGGGCTATGTGGTTGATTGCCCTGGGGACAAGAGGAAAGATTTAGTAAAGTCAGTTGTGCTTCCTTTATGGTCCTACCAATCTGATGGACTCGTCTCTTCTCAGGCAGCGCTGGGAAGAAGGGATTTTGAGCCACTTAAAAATAGTTCTTGCTCAGATTTGAGACAGCGTTGCTGAGGGCAAGAAAAAGTTACCTTTGTACAGAATAGCTTTGGGCCTGACTTTCTTTTTATTAAGGTTACTTGTATGGGTTTGACCTCAGCAGAGGCGGCAGCGCCGAGAACCAACCCCTTCGTGCTCTGGCAGGAATCATTTCTCCAGAATTGTTTTTGAGGTTGTTTTTTAAATTGCAGTGTGGGAGACTCTTCGGGCTTGGGTAGAGCCACATTCATTTTGGTGCCAGGCGTTTTGCCCATTGCTTCTAAAGGGCATTCCCCTTGCGGCAGTTCCCAGCCCGTCCCATGGCCCGGGGCTCTGGGCGAGGATTCCAGTCGAGTTTTTAGGTCAGAGAAGGAAGGTTTGGGGCACAGAAGCTGGGCTTGGCCCCCCGCACCCACTCGCCCAGGGGAGCTCCACGGGCAGCCCTTGTCTCTGCGCCGCCGGCCAAGCCTCGGGTAGTGATGTCTCATCCCTGGGATACAGGGGTGATTCGAGCACCTCCTCTGCTTTTGGGTTGTTCAAAGGGTTTTCAATGAGGCACGAAGGATTACTTGTAGCTTAAGATAGCAAAAGGAGCTGCCCGATAGCCAGAATAACTGGTTTAAGTGAACGCAGCTAGGGTCTGTCTGTTTTGAATTTGACGTTGGAGGAATGACCTACTTTCTGCAGGGAGAGCTGTCATTTTAAAACAGACATTAAATTGTTACTTGGTAACTGTGTAGGGTTTGAAGTACCTTTAATAGTCCCACTTTGTCCTCAGCTGCTGAATTTTGTAGCTGCCTTTGTGTGTCTCAAGGTCAGGCTGGTCACCATTGATGGTTTTGTATCGCTCGGATATTTTCTGATGATGTGGAAGCAGATCACCAGTACAGGGGACAGAAAGGAGAAATGATACAAAAACCCTGCTCATCCAGGCACTTCTGTCAAGTACCCCGTAGGAGATGTACATTCAGTCCTTGTGTCCTCAGCCTGTCATCTCCTGCCTCCCCACTGGAGGCCACAGAGGTGACACACAAATCCCCAACATCCCTCTGCCTCAGAGGAACAAAAGAGGAAACTTCCTTTATCTGCCAGTTTTCCTTATGTTCCCTGAATGTGCACATTGTTCCCTCCTGGGAAAGGAGGAGAAAAAGAAAAGGGGAAAAAAAAAGCAGCTGCTGAGGTTCATAGATATAAATAATCAAATTTTAAAAGGCAAATATCTGTGCAGATTATTGATGTCTTTGCCATTTCACTATACTGACTCCATTGCTTTAGCTACTTATGGGTTTGCTAGTATCCATGTACCATCATCCTTTTCTTCATTGCTGTTAGAAAGTATCTCAGCCATGACTCTTTCAGGGTAAGGGTGCAAATGAAGAGGTTTTTGTCCATGGAGTAAAGTTTCAACGTGCTTTTTATATTGGTTTTTAACAGAATCGTCTCAGTGTGCTTACTGATCCCCAGGTTTAGAAATGGGGGGTGGAAGCTGAAGCTGAAGAGAGTGTGTGCACAATATCTGATTGCTAGCATTCTTCACACAAACACACATGTATGATTTTAGGGGTGTCTTCCACAGTAATGAGCTGGGTTCTTCCTTTGGCAGTAGTTCCTCTTGGTGCAAATAAGAGAGATGGTAAAGGGTCTGTTTTTCCCCTTTTCCTTTGGTTGCTAACATAACATAACATTGGACTTCATCTCCCTTTGAATCAAAAAGCCATCTCTACAAGGCAGAAGATACATGAAAAAAATTGGTGTTCCCTGACATAATTTGAAGTGCTTCCTTTTGTAGGCTTCAATCATCAGTTGCCTCCAAAACAGCCATGCTGTAATGGTTGTATCAGCCATAGGAAGGCTTGAGTAGAAAAAAAAAAATTCCTTTCTACTTTTGTTTCCTGTGATACTGTCTTTTGAAGTACCCGTCTTAGAAAACAAACATACTGGAGTAGCAAGGCAGGGGGAATATTTATATCTCTGTAGCTGGTCAAGGTGAACAAGGTGAGGAGTGTTGACCTCAGCCAGCTACGTCACCTGGTATTTGTTGGGTTGTTACTTGAGATATCTGGCTACCTAGAATCCACTGGTGTCCGTAACACGTTCCCTTCTCATAAAGTCATTTGTTTTGTCAATAACTGCAGAGAGAATTTTGAGAGCTTTTTGTTTCTGCTCCAGTAAGAATTAATGATGCTATGTATAGGGATCACTATAGGATACACATCATTCGCTGTAAGCCTTTGGGGTTTTAATTCCAGATAAGTAAAAGGCTGAAGAGAGATACTGGCTGCTGATACTTGGGGGAATGGGAAGAGATAATTAAAACACAGCTCCTTCAACAGTTACCTATTTCCCTAAATCCAAGCATAAGAAGAGACTGTTTCTTTTGGCTCACAGAAAGAGGATTGTCCTTGGTTTAAGAAGCTCTTTGCCAATAGTATATGCTCTTCCATCAGCTAATTCCTCTAAGAAGAGCTGAGACAAAGAAGATGATTATTAGAGTGATAATAGGCCAAAAGGAAAATACCAAATAAGATGCAAAATTAAAATACAAAATCCCGCTTGTTGATTCCTGCAAATGGGGTAAGAAGCCCAAGCAAGACAATATATTTATTTTTATTGTCATGTAGGTCTGGATTGATAACGTGTGGCAGGGATTATCTGATTGTATTATAGAGTGGACTATCTTGATCTGAACTCATCTCTCTTCCCATCCAAGATTGAGTGGAGTATTCCCACTTCCAGTAGCTGTGATTGACCCTCCCTTTGAAACCATAATTTGTATAAAGAAGTAATACCAGCATGATGTTCAGTGCATACCTACTGTCAAAATCTGCTAGTACAGTTCTAAGTTAGGAAACAACAGAAGCCAAAATGTGACATTTTCACTTAACTACATGAGTCTGTGTCATGCCATGATGTGACACTAAGGTGAATTGTTTTGGCTGCATGCCTGATTTGTACTGGTTTGTGTAATAAAGGCTCATCTCTTCAGGTAAAGCAGACTGTGTCACCCAGACAGGCAGCAGAGAGCTAAAGGAATGGAAAAAAGCATAGCCTTCAGGTACCTTCTTCCTGCAGCACTTCTGAGCAAGAGGGACCCACATACCAGGACCATGTGGATCTGGTCTCCTCCCTGCCTGGATTGGCAAGGCAGGGGTGAGGTCCTTCCCTGAACCCCGAGCCAAGCTAGAAGGTTATGTGCAGCCTGGGGGTGCACGAGTATGTCAGGCAGAAAATGGTGTGGATGAAGAGAGGTGGATTGAACGGAGTAACAGGCAGCTGCAGGAGCAACACACTGGTCTGGTTTGTCTCATCTGACTGGTCTGCACCGAAAGTGCAGCTATTTGCTTTCTAACAGAATTAAGGACCTCTCAGCAGAGTGTTTCTTCACTACCTTAATGACCAAACTCTTCCTCCCAGCTAGTTTTCAGTACCCTGAAGCACCGAGGTTATTACAACATGTGCTCACTCTTGCTGTTTGTGAACAGCCCTGAGTCAGCGGCCAGGCAGCTCACACTAACCCCACTCCTCTCTCCTAAGGAGCTGGTCAGCAAGAAAAGGTTTTGCCTTCACAGGGAAGCCTTGAGTCTGCCATGTTCTTGGAAAGAAAAGAGTAATAATAGAGTCCCCATCAGACCCCAGCTGATCCGGAGCGTTCCAGCAGTCTCACAGTGCTATTTTATGTGTGTTCTTTCCAAAAAGTTGCCCAGTGCCTCAGCCAAGATGACTCTCATAGCACAGGGCTGGAGGGGAGAGAATTAAGGAGGGGTGAATGCAGAGTCTTAAAAGAATTTAAGGAGCATTCCAAACCCAAGAGCTTAGAAGAGAGGGAGGTCTTTTCAAAAAGAGTTTGTGGAGGTATTTTCAAAAAGAGTTTTCAGAGGTTTTCCAAAAAGTTCCCTGGAAATAATATGAGGTCAATTTTTAGGCTTTTTCAGATTTGCATTTTAATCATAACAACACCTTTAATTATTCTTTCACACTTTCAGACATGTGCAAACACATAGCATGTGCACTGTGCAACATGTTTCTTCACCATATTTAGAGCTCAGAGGTGGTGTTTTGAACTCTGCCTCGGCAGCGTTTGGCAATGGCTGTGATGACACTTGCATGATGGGAAGAATCATTGCCAAGTTGGGTAACTTCTGACAAGTATAAACACAGCTCTGCCTTCTGTAAACTAGATTTCAAACCATATTGCTGTTCTAGGGAAGAGACAGTCCTGACA
The DNA here is from genome assembly GCA_004320125.1 of Scolopax mira. Lineage (NCBI taxonomy): Eukaryota > Metazoa > Chordata > Aves > Charadriiformes > Scolopacidae > Scolopax > Scolopax mira. Next base: position 150,765 of record BJBW01003137.1, read on the forward strand.
TTAAAGACTATGCACTCTCTCTGATCAGCTTTTACATCGTTCTCCCGGTTTGCATTGAGTGAGACCCTAAAGAAGAAGTAGCCAGGGCCAGTTGGATGGGATGGGCGTCCCAGGAGCTTAGCACTGAGTCTTGCTTTCTCTTTGTCACAAATATAACCCAGATCTGTTGTTTTTAGGGCTTGTCATCACTGAAAGCTCTGTCTTAGCCAATGTGAAATGAGTTTGCTGAGAACAATCCATGTTTGTCCACTCAATTTTCCATGGACCAATGCATACATCCCAGAGAGGCATTGCAGATGTTCTCACTGGTGTATTTGTAGGTGAATTCAAGGGAAGCCAGAACTTAAATGTAAAGTGCATGATCAGTGTTCTTTTTGATTTTAAAAAAGAAGTGTCCAGGCTAGGGTTTCTGCATGCTGGTGGGGCAGTGTGTGAAGGAGAGCTTTTCTGACACTAAGTAGGCTGCACTTCTCTGTTACAGTTTCCTTTAGTGACAAGTTCACGTCAGAATAACACCAGGGATAAAATCCTTGTCTGAAAACTAGGACCAAATTCAGCCTTGAAGTTCCTAAATGCGTTCCCATCACTCAATGGGAAATGAAGCTGTATTTAGCCTGATTTGTTTTATGGGTTTCAATTAAAGCAGCACTTCTCCGACAGCTGCAATTGGAAAAGTCAGAGCGTATCTTCTAGATGAAGGCAATCACATGATGGAGCTACGCAGGCTGCCAGGCTGGAGGCCAAGAAACTCGAGTCCTGACTGAGCTCTGCCACTGATTTTTGGTTGACCAGCTTTTCCTTTGTCCTTCCATCTGGCATATTTAGATCCTAGGTTTTTGAGAAATGCCAAGTCTCTGATTATATGTTTGGGCAATCTAATGCTGCGGTAGCCAGTATTATTCCAAGTTTTTATTGTCACTGTAGCTGCATGGGGGTACATTAGAGCAAATGCCTTTCCTTTGTATATAGAGTCGTCTCTTAAAATAGCTATTTTTACAAAAACTGGCGTTGTATTCATTTTTGCAACTCACATCTGAGCTGATGCAAAGTGCAGTTACACTGCATTTAGGAAGTAATGGCATTCAGGAGAAAACCCTTGCTGGTAAGGTCTGAGAAAGAGGAGCAAAAGGGCGATAGTAGTTCCTGCTCTCAAAAGGAAACCCCTTTCTGCAAATGTAGGTTGGTATTTAAGTACCAGTCGGGAGCAGTTCTGATTGGATCTTTTCCTCTGCTGGGGCAAGCTGTTTTCTATGGGGTCTGTCTTTTCTATGTTAAATTATACAAATGGTGATTTTGCAAGAGTGCAAGACTAGCTCTAAGTGGAGCTGGCCTGGTGGCCACCTAGCCCAACAGCACATTTCCAGCTGCCAACCCAGCCACAGCTGATAAAAAGCAAATTGCCAGGACTAAGGCACCAATGACTTGCAGTAAAGTTTTCTTTTCTGTTGAATCTCATCTTTAATGAGTATCAGCTAAAGTTCTGAAACTTTGTTGTATTCCCTCCCTTTCCCAATCCAAAAGCCCTCTAAATTATTACATTAAGGCGTAACATAACGTTGGGTTATTATGTAAAACCCAAATATTATTTTGCTTACAGGAATCCTTGTCATAGTTTCCTTTTGAAGTTTATTGCCCAGGCTCACAGTGAAGATGCTAGAACATTTTTTTTCTTCTGTCTGGTCTACATTTTTGCCTACCAAAATGTACCCTCAGCAAGTTTGCTGATGACACAAAACTAGGAGGGGTGGCTGACACTCCAGAAGGCTGTGCCACCATCCATTAAGACCTGGACAGGCTGGAGAGATGGGCCAGGAGAAACCTAATGAAATTTAACAAGGGCAAGTGTAGGGTGCTGCACCTGGGGAAAAATAATGCCCTGCACCAGGACAGGTTGGGGGTTGACCTGCTGGAGAGCAGCTCTGAGGAGAAAGACCTGGGAGTTCTTGTGGACAACAGGATGACCATGAGCCAGCAATGTGCCCTTGTGGCCGAGAAGGCCAATGACATCCTGGGGGGCATCAAGAAGAGCATGGCCAGCAGGTTGAGGGAGGTCATCCTGCCCCTCTACACTGCCCTGGTGAGGCCCCATCTGGAACCCTGTGTCCAGTTCTGGACTCCCCAGTTCAAGAAGGACAAGGAACTGCTGGAGAGGGGATAACAAAGGGCCACAAAGATGATTAAGGGCCTGGAGCATCTCTCCTATGAGGAAAGGCTGAGGGACTTTTCAGTCTTGAGAAGAGAAGACTTAGGGGGGATCTGATCAATGCTTACAAATACTTAAAGGGTGGGTGTCAGGAGGACGGGGCTGGTCTTTTTTTCAGTGGTGCCCAGGGACAGGGCAAGTGAAATGGGCACAAACAAAGTTCCACCTAAGCATGAGGAGGAACTTCTTTCCTGTGGGAGTGGTAGAGCCCTGGCAGAGGCTGCCCAGAGAGGTGGTGGAGTCTCCTTCTCTGGAGACATTCAAAACCCATCTGGACACGTTCCTATGCAACCTGCTCTAGGTAGACCTGATCTGGCAGGGGGGTTGGACTAGATGATCTCCAGAGGTCCCTTCCAACCCCATGTGATTATGTGATTCTATTCTATGATTCTACCAGCATTGGGACAATATGCCTTCTTTTCAAGTAAAAAAAAAAGAAACAATTCTTGCTAAAATTTGGAAGAGAATGTTAGTGTACACTCATCCATCTACGTGATGTGAATACTGAAAACCTGTGATTGAATTTTATTCCTAGGCCTGCTTTGTCATTTGTCTTTAAACTTGTTTTTCAACGTATAGCAGAGGCAATGGTGGATGTGTGCCTCTGGTGCAGAGTTGTGACTGCGAGTCCCCTTGACCTTCCTTGTTCGTTGTGTTTCTCAGGAAGCGTAAGGGGCAGATCAAAGTGACGTTCACGTGAGGCACCATTAACCTCCAGGTAAAACCCACGCGGTCCTGTTCCCTGACACTCTGGCAATGTGATTATAAAAAAAACAAAAATAAAAAATAGGCAGGACTGGGTTGTGGGCAGAAAATAGGCATGTCTTAAAAGAAATTAGTCTGAGTCTGAACGTGTTATCAACGCACTTAGCGACTGCATCGCCCTCTTTGTGCTCTCCTGCCATTAGGCAATACTGGCAGGACTGGGTTCCTGTGTGCTGTAATCTCCTGAACAGTAACGTCGGGCTGCTTTGAACAGAAAAGGGCAAAAGGATGAACGTTTCTGCCCAGGGACAGGGCAGAGCTCTTTAAATAATATCTTCTGTTTACCTTTGGCTGGTTTGTTTCATAAAGAGCTGCCTTGTCTGGTGGCTTTTTCTTTCATTTTCTCCTGTGAATGATAGGGGGGGTTCACTGAAAACGGGACATGGATGTTGTGACAATGCTGCTACCTTTGGACTGCTGATGAGCTCAGGGGTGAGGAAGAGGATGGTGCATTTCCATGAGGATTGCAAGAGTTTTGGCAAGTGTTAGGGAGAGACAAGAAAGGAGTGTGATAACTGCCTTCTGACAGATTTGAACATGAGAACATGGTCTGACAGAGCAGGAGAGTCGTACATGCAGTGTCCCATTAATTTCAATTTTAATTGTCTGAATTTCAAAGATAGCAGTGGGGAGGCAATGGAGTTTGGACTAGAAATGCCATAGGTCAATTGCTTGAAACACCTGATCCCGTATGTTGTAAGAGAATGAAATACACTCTGCTGATTCACTTCTTTTCTTGCTGGTTCATCTGGCTTGGGTTGAGGGATGTTGTGCACTGGAGAGCGTCAGGAAAAGGAGTGAGATTTCAGGAGGTTTGAGAGGATAGGAGCACGTGCACACAAACGGGTTATTTTTCCCTTGCATGCATTGCTGTTTCAGAAGGCTGATTATTTAAGACAGAAAATGATCCCATATGTGCCTAACAAACTGCAGGGTATTTCTGCTCTGGCAGTCAGCCATGGCAGCATGGTTTCCGTCATGGACTGGGATTTCCGTTCCCTATCCTATCAATCTGCTTTTTAGACTCTCAGTGAGGGTTGGTGTCTAAATGTCTATCTGCAGCCAGAATCTGCAAAGCAAGAGAGAATCCACCCAAACTGCCCTGCGTTGGCTCAGCGCAGCGTGCAGGCGTCACCTGGAGAGGTGGTGCAGCCGCTGCAGCCATTATAAAGGTCACTCTGCGTTTCTGCCAACGCTCCCCTGCCCAGCGATGTGCAACTCAATTGTAAAAATCAGTTCAGTCTGCGTGGAGGTTTGGCACAGGACTTCTCAGAACTTGAACCTGTTTGCTTTAACAAAATGTGCTGAAGATGCAGGAGTGGGAGTCGTTAAGATAACAGCCCGTGCAGTAAAACCCTGTGTGACTGCACTTATGTGTTGGCTTGGCTCACACCAACCCTTTCTGCCTCCAATCCACGGAAAGTGAGGGGCAGGATTTCATATTTGGAGCTAGGGGAAGAGTTTAGCCCAGCTCAGAAATTGAGAAATTACTTAATAATGTGTCAAAAATGCTGCATCTTTGTTTTCAGTATTTTTTTAGGGGTTTCAAGTTCCCTTTTAAAGATGGATGCAGCTTTTCCTTCCTTTTGTTTTCATTTTTCCACTTACTTTGATTGTGTTTTGTTTCTACCCCATCTAACTCGCTTTCCACATTTCAAGTAAAACCACGAGGGATGTGATTGCTTTTGTTTAACAAGTTAAACTTGAGCAGACTGCTCTGTTGCCAGTGTTTCCTGGTTGGTGTGCCATGGAAATCTACCCACTGCGGATGAGCTGGTGGAAACAATGTCTGGTAGTGCATGCCAACCCGATGACTGGCACAGGAGGGACAGCACGTGCTTCAGGAATACTTCAAAGCTGTAGTTTGAACTTTGAAGCCAGTGGATTCTGAAAGGGAGAATGAGGGAGAGGAACTAGTTGAGCTTCTGGGGTTTTTTTTTCTGAGCGTATTTTATTGTTTCCAGTGTGCCTTGCTTCGGGCAGGACGGGGGGACTGTGGCATGAGCATCTCTCCTGGGGAGCGAGTGCGAAGCGACCACAGTGGAGTTGTGTGCCAGTAGAGGGGTTGCCTCAGGGTATTCCCTGCAGAGGCAGGACAGATGAGGTAGCCTCTGTCTCCCTCTGACACCACGGGTGGTTTCCCCACCTGGAATCTGGCATGTGAAGTGATGAGAAGGGGAAAGGGTGCTGGGCCAGGCTACAAAGATGGGGAGACTAAGGACCAGCAGTAACAGAACATGGGGAAAAGCTGATGCTGGGAGTCTCCCATCTCAAGCATGGTCTGCCTTTCATGAACTCGTCTTTCAACACTACCATAAGCAGACATTTTCTTTGGGGCACACTTGAAGCCTGCTGTAAACAAGTTGCCAAACTTCCATCTACTTTCCATCTCCTTTCCTCTAGATTGTAACGGCTTTCCATGGCACACAGAAGCAATACAAAAATCATTCCTCTGTTTTTCTACATCACTAAAGAACATTCCTTTAGCCCTTTGTAATTTGGGACTTAGGGTCTGCTGCTGCTCATCTATGTGGGTAGAAACCAGACCCACACTGCTGATGATTTTGGTGTTAACTCTCCCGATATCCAAAGGGCTTTTCTTTGTGTTAAAAGTTTTTTGTGTCTTGTCTGGAAAAAAAAAAAAAAGGTGATGAGTTTGTCTGATCTTCTTGTGGAGGTTTTCTGTGAATAGATAATGAATGAATCCCTTTGGATTTTACCAAAGACTTCTACATCGAGTGGCTTTAAAATATATCTAAAATGTTTATTTAAAATCCAAGTCAAATGATTTTTAACAAACTGTCTCAAGATAGAAGAAACTGACTTTTTGGAGTAACTGTATTGTTTATTCTTTGTATTGCAGTAGCACCTAGAGAACCCTATTGTGCTAGATGCGGAACAGACATAGAACAGAGATGGTCCCTGCCCACACGAGCTCTCAGCCTTCAGCTTGGCCTCTGCCCCGTCCCGCTGGGCGATGGACCAGGCCTTCGTTCTCCTTACACACTTTGGCCATTTTAGCTGGACTCTCTTGGGGCAACGAGGTCAAGCACGTGGGCTTGATTTCCTCGTTACCCCCAACAGAGAGAAGATCAAGCAGAAGGCAAGTCTCAGAGAGCTGAACAACTCGCCTTTTCACACTCTACTTTCCTCAAACTCATTTTCACGTGCTGTAGGTGCCGAGCCTGTGGCCGAGCTGTGTGGGCTTCCTGAGATCACTGCTGCTCCTTGAAGAGCCGTGGTTTCCTTGTTCCCAGTGTCCTCAGGCAGATCGAGGTGTTTGGATAAAAGGAAGCCTTTTCAGTGGTTTATGGTTTATATTATTTAAAAAAAAAATAAAAATTTCCTTTTTGTTTTGCCTTCTAAGTTTTCATTCTGATTCAGTACCTTCCCATGGTTGCTGCTGTATGGGGCAAGGTGGAAGGATGTAATATAAAGCAAACCTGACATCACACGTGCACGCTGTCAATCATCAAAGTATCAAAAACAAAGCTTCAAGAGCACAAACTTGTATAAATGTGAAGGGAAAAAAAAAAAAGACACTGACTAAGCACATCAGGCCATCTTGTCCCTTTGGGCAGCTTTAAGTTAGGGTGGAAGAAACTCCACTTATTGTTTGAGCTTGTCTCCTGCGTCACCATCCCATCCTTTTCCACATCCTCTCTCAACCCCCAGGTATTGCTGGGATTTGTCTCTTCTAATACACAGAGACTTAGAGAGACAGTCCCAGGGAGGGATGACAGGATTCCTTAACATTGGTTCATGCTTGATGAAGTTTGGGGGTTTTAAGGGCAAAAGGAGCCAAAAGATAATTTCTCTAGACCTGTTTGTTCCCTTTTCTGCTCTCACTCACTGGTTCCTACAGGCTGGGAAGGAGATGGGATCATGTGAATGAAAAGGAAGGGGCAACCTCTCTGTCTATGCTTGGTTTTGGGCACATCCCATCTGCTGTTTATCCCTTCTATCCAAGGAGCAAGGGAGAGCCGTTGTGCTTCATTTGCAGGGGAGTGAAAGGGATAGGGTGCAGAAGTATCCCAGAGCAAAAAATCTAATTAAGGATAACAAACATGCCAGTCAGAGAAAGGGAGAGGAGACGTCTGAACCTTGGCAAGCAGAAAAATTGCATTGTGGTTTCCAGTGTGTGCTGGAGCCTAGCTCTGATTGAAGCCACGTGGGTTGTGAATAATGCTGGCAGAAGCAGAGCAACTGGCAGTTTGGCGTTGTGTTAGCAGAGAGGAAGGACAGCTTTTTCTACTGAGGTGCTTCTAATCTGTTACCCCCCAGAAATAAATAAATAAATATCCTGAAGCTGTGCGTGTCAGTGGTGCAGCTCAGCAGAGCTGTCTCCGAACCCCTGGTCCAGGAGGCCCTGTTTTCTTGCCCCGTGTCTCACAAGACAAGGGCAATGTCAGGGAACAGCACTTTGGAGACACAAGCCAAATGCAGAGTGCTCTGACACCAAATTCCTCTGCCTGCAAATCTTTAAGAAAGCTGCGTTTCCGATCTCTCTATTTCTAAATGTTTTGTCACAAACTTCCTTTGGGGGATGAAAAAGATGGGGAAAAAAAATGGGATGAGTGCTCCCTGACCCAAGCTCAATATCCAGAATCTCTGCTTAGAGCTCTCATGGAAGAAGAGCTTCCTTGAAGAAGTCTCCTGTCCACAACCTACGATGCCACATGCATCTCTGGGAGATGCACAACCTGCTCCCAGTGTGCTCTGAGGTTACCAGACCCAGCCCCTGTAGCTAAGGAAGGAAAAAAAAATCCTTTACCTTTACCCTAGAGGTGGGTCTAGGCACAGTCACCTGAGTCCTACTTACCCCAGAAGCCTGGGGGAGCTTGGATGTGGACTCCTGCAACCTGTTACAGGGACAGGCTCAAACAGATACTATTTGGATGTGAATCCAAATCCAGATTCCCACAGATTTTTGGCTGCCAGTTGGCTGGGAGCCTTTATCCTATCTCTAACTTCACAAACGAAAAAAAAAAAAAAAGAAAAAAAAAACAACAATAAAGTAAAAGGTGCTTTTAAAATACCATGAGGAGAGAAACTGCCATGGAAATAAATAGCAAAAACAACAATGTTAACATTGCCGGTCTCACAGCAACTCTGAAATTCAAGTAGTGTGCACCTGCCTACAGCACTTTCTCACAGCCACTGTCGGCGCGGCCTGAGGTTCAGAGCTCAGACTGTGTCCCATTGTTCTCTGAAACAACCAACTCCTCCCTGGTGCTGGAATGGATGTAGAGAGAAGGGGAGAGGAAAGATGGATGCAGTCTCTGCTGATAACCAGGTCTCTGCTGTGCCCACCGGATGCCGCGCTACAGCGGGACGAAGACACAAAATTCTCTGATTTCTGTCCCTGTCTGTCGTGCCTGAGATCTAACGGCCGTGCTTCAGAGCTGGAAAGGGTATTGCTTCAGATAGTCCCCCATCCGCCGGGGCAGAGGGAGCTGGTCCACCTCGGCTGTAGACTTGTTAATCCTCAGCCGGCAGAGGTGCTGCAGGCTGGGGATGTTGTCCCTGCGGCTGAGCGGCCGGATGAGTTTCAAGTGAACTGCAGCTGCTGCCATCTCTTTTTGCATGGGAGGTAGAGGAGATGGAGGCGGGTAAGGAGCCTCGGTCTTGCTTTCCGTTGTGCAGGACAAGACGTAATGCTGAATAAGACTGACCACATCTGGAAAGGCCAGGATGCGAGGTTTGGACAGGTAGTTTGAGTCCAGGCGGAACTTGCTGTCAGTGTATTCGATGCGCACGTTGGTGGGACCTCGGTTTGTCTTGACAGAGAGTGTGAACAGGTAGCTGGGGTGGGTGCTGTCCCGTACCAGGAAGGTGCCCTCGGGCATCTTTTGGAGGTGCTGCTTGGCCTCGCTGGCAGTGATAGATCCCCAGTACCAGCCTGGAAAAGCATTCAAGAAGGAACTTGTTAGGGAAAAAAAAGATATTAAAGGACTGGCAGTGTATATAGGGAAACCACAAAGCTTACTGAGTGCAGGGCCTGGAAAGTAACCAAGCCCAAGCTTGGTAAGACCTTCAGAAATTAAAAAACCGCGTTGAGTTCTAAGAGTTTCCTACCTACGCCTGTCATTGCTGTGCTGGGGCTTGGGATGGGGATGAGGATGACTACTTCTGCAGTTTACAGAGGAAGAGGGGCTTTTTGCATTTCTTTCTCCTGATTCAATTATAAAAGACAAAGCTTTTGCCTACACTAGTAATAAATTACTTCATGACACAAGTTTGGAGAGACTGAAAATACACCTGCTGCATCCGCAGGGGTCAGCCGTGGCTGTGACAGAACCAGGTTCCTCTCTGAAGTGGGGTCAGGAGATTCCTCCTGGGGCTCAGGTTGCAGAGCTGGCTCCCTGAAGCCTTCTGACCCCATGACTTTGTGGGCTGAGCCTTACCAGATTCTCGCAGATAGGAGAAGGTTTTAGCAATGCAGAGAAGGTCTTCTTCAGGGTCTCGTGTCTGAGGTGGGTTGCTGTCTGGAACCGGAGCTGCAAAGGCAGGGGCAGACTCCTCCTGGAAGGCCATAACTGGGAGAGGCTGCATGATGGGTTCTGGCAAATCCACCGCAATGCCCCTGAGTGACAGTCTCCTGATCTTCTCCTCCGCCAGCAAAGGATGAGGTCTGAAAGGAAGGGCAAACTCTGCTATTTTTCCTTGCCTTCAAGTAGGTCTGTTCAGTGCCTGATACATTGTACTACAACGTGATACGTTTTTTCAAACAGATCCTCAATACAATTATCTTTCAAAGAGAAAGAGTCAAGAGAGAAAAAAATCACACAGTTAAAGATGAGCCCTTAGAAACAGGGAGAGCTCACCTCTTTCACCTTGTAAAAGGTGGCCTATTTTGCAATTATGGTTGATTTGAAACCTGATATTTTTTGATGTTGCTTTTTAATATGTATTTTCAGACGCAGTAGGGTTCAGAGCAGCATTACAGCTTCACTTACATCATTACAACATTGCAGCATTTCTTTATCTGCCAGTGGGTTTGTTAAGTCATTTACTGTAATATAATTAGAAGCAAAACTGGGACTAGTTTGGGATTTGTCCTACCTGCTTTCTGCTCAAGCTTGACCTGATCCTAAACGTGTCTGTTAGAACGCAGGGTGAGCTGATCTTGTAGTAGAATAATGGGAATTCTTATTTTAGCCAAGGCTCTGTGCTACACAAACCCTGGCATTCAACGGCATGAGGGAGATCTCGGTGCCACTGTAATCCCTGCAGGATTATAGCAGCAGGAGGTTCCGCCATGACTGGGCCACTGTGAACATTAATCCCTCTGTGGCCTAAAGAGAGCGTTAGTGTAGCCACTCAGCATCTAAGGGCAGTCTCATGAAGCTTGAAGCTTTCATGGGTGCTCCTTCTCCACAGCATGGAGATTTCTAAAGGAAGGCAAAGATCCAAGGGAAGGATGGATGTTGGCTCTTTGCTTTTGTGTGTCCTGTACTGCTGCACGTCCTGTGTTATATCCCCTATGGGCATTCGCTTGCTTGAGACGTTCTTTCAGACCCTTCACATAAAAGATGGCTGAGTTTCCAGAGAAATACAACCCAGTCCTCAACATGAGACCATCACAGCACCATGGAGCTGATGGTGATTGCAAAGGCAGGAACCACCTCCTCCCACATCAGTGGAGAGAGAAGTGGAAGGAGACTCTGAAGTAATAAGCACTTCCTTTCCAACCTTCCTCCTTCTCTGTACTGTGTGTGAACACTCACATTTCAGAAATGTGATGTAAACCTGATCACGGCTGCATGGTCATGGCTTCACCTTCTCAAACAGCCAAGTCTGAGGTATGGGATGGGGAGCAGGAAGAAGAGCTTTGGGGGAAAAGTAGAACAGAGACAACCTGATCAGTTCCATGATTCCGCATTTCTAATAAAACCACGTTGGTTTGGAGGAAGGTTTTCTGTAAAAGCACTGGTAAAATTGAATCTACAGAGAGACAGGTCTTGCCCGTGGAATACACGGCAAAACCCCAGTATTCTGTTGGTATTTAGAAAAGAACATTCTTTGTTTTTCCATATGTCAAGTCAGAACATATGAAGAAGGGTATCTGCTTAGCACTCATAGTATTTGATCCTCATTTCTTAATTTCTATTCATGGGTAGGAAGCCAAAGCTAATAAAAGTGATTGCTGGCCCTTATCTTTACCAGGTGCCCTTGATCAGAGACTGTGTATTCCATGGCTTTCACAGGACACCAGGTCTGAATAGAATTGAATACCTGGAGGTCAATGTTGGGAAACCTGAGTTCTCTTTTAAGTCCTACCTGAGCTACATTTGTAGGTGTTGAGGGCAGCATTTTTAAAGACATTTGGATATCTCCCTCTTTACATCAAATGGTCTTCACAATCATTTAGCTGCCTGCCTTCCTGGAGAAAGGAAATTCCTGACTCTCCACTTCCACTCTTTTTTTAAGCAAGGAGTGCTATAAACCAGGCCCTTCACTGCACTGAAACGGATATAATAGTTTGCTCTGTGCAAAGGGGGTGTGACACAGGCTGTTGGCAGAGAATTCTCTCTCAGGTGCCATCTTATACCAACTGGTTACTGAGCTGAAAACAACTGTGACCAGTGTTAAATCAGTTCTGCAGCACTCACTGCCCACTCTCTCCCCACAGCTTGAATACTGCAGTCCAAATTCCAAATCTCGCTGAACTTATTTTCTCCTGGAAAGTTTTTCTTGCTTACCCTTTGGGAGAGGTTTGGAACACAAAGAAAACTTTTCTTGTTTATAGTGTGAAACTACTTTTTTTTTTTTTTTTTAAATATACCTACTTTGGAGAGGAAATTAGGAATTGGCTAAGGGGCTGGGAAGGAATGCAGATAGCAAAGCTATGTTGGGAAATGTACTCCTCTTTCGTTGCTTTTAAGAAGGCTTTTAATTTCAAGGGCTGTACCAGTTCACAGTTTGGTCCTCCAAAAGACACTCTAACTGTGTGAATTTGTCATTACTTTTATAGAGCCACTGTGGTGGGTCTCTCTGAAGTGGAGCCCACGTTCTTGAGGTTTCCCACTGAGCTCGCTCTCTGCTGCCTTACACTTTCTGCCACCTGAAGCTGAAGGAGCCCAAACCCCCTGCAGTCACTGTGGAGATTCTTCACTGCACCCAGAGATGGGCCGTGCTGATAGTCCTCCTCTTTCCCTTCTAGATACCCACCTTATGCCCCTCTCCCCACTACAAAAACCCTAGTAGTCTCAAAGAAGCACAGTGGGATTAGAAATCCTCATAGACCGGGTGGTGCTGGTGTCCAAAACAACTTTGTGTGTAGGATGAAGAAAAAAGAGCTGCTGCTGTGACCAGAGCAGCTCCAAGCACAGGGAAGGGAGAGCAGAGGGATCTACGAGCAATGGCAGGCTGCAGCCTTTAATGCAAGTACATTGGCAAGAGGGATAAGGAGAGTTTGCTGGGGTAAGGGCTTGTAGGAAAAAGTATGCTGATAGGAAAAAGTCAGCCCTCTGATGGGGCAAAGTAAGTATTTGAAAATAATCAGAGTTTGTAAGAAAGAAAGTAGAGGAGAGATGTGGAGGACCAGGACCAAACTGTAAAGCGTTAATACGAACAGCTGCAATGAGGAGGAAAACAAATATATAAAATTTGGCATGTCTAGCTGGTAGGCTGTGTGAAGTCTCAAGAGAAATGGCGTATGAACTTCCCTGTGCTTTGGCAGTTCGTGTTTCAAAAAGCTTTGGAAAGCCAAGAAAGTTCAAGAGAATGATACTGTTTAGTGTTAGTTTTGCAGTTACTTTGGTGATAAGCTAAAACTTTGTAACATGGTACAAATCCTACAAGAAAAAGTGTGTGGAGCTGCTCTCCCATCAGCTATGTCCCAAGACTCCCATGGGAGCTTGGTCTGAATAAGGAGGCAGAGTATGGAGCCCAGGACATAGGAAATCCTAGAAGATAAAGAAAACTGAACAATCAATGGCCATAAAAAAAGATAGAGAGAGACAACCATCTACACATCTGGCTACATAACATTTTCCTAGTGGGTGAAGGGAAGCAGCAGCTCTGGTATGTTGACCCTGGAGAAAAGCTTCAGATAAGGGTTTCACAAAACCTAAGTGGAAAAATGAATTCCCTTTGCCGTGGGAATAGGAACCGCAGCACTACACTGAAAACGAGAGCGAAAACAAACCCACTTAATGAATAGTAGGAATTTATTGGTAAGCGTGATCTCTGCTTGTCTGTGGAACAGATTTGGAGGGGGAAACGGCAGAAAAATCCCCGTGCTGTAGTCATTTAGAGAAGAAAAGGCATATGCATTGCCTCTGAGGAAAATCCACCAAGGGTGATACCGACATTGCGGCTTAGGCTGAAACCAGTGCTGACGCTCTCCAAATATGCAACATGTGTGAGAACACTGCCTGGTTCCTGCAGACCAAGTATGTACGCACGCTGACAACCTGAGCTGGTCACACTGACGTGCCAGCACACCAGTACGAGACACCAGTGCTGGGGAAGAGACTTGGATGTCACCTGTTTCAGTGAACAGGGATGGTGTATCTATACATCTGCCCCCTATGGCTTTCATGGACAGAGTGCTGTCTATGACTAAGTCTGTATATATGTACATGCATTTAATCCTCACCCTAAAAGCAATAGAAAACCAAAATTCTGTGATTAGCATAAACATTTACCTAGAAATCAACAAAAACATGTGAAGTCTGGGGAAGTTTTTCCCCTGTCAGCAGTTTGTTTCCACCGGGACGTGAGAGAACACCCTGACCTCGGGCTTGTGTCCCCGCTGGTGCTACACACACACCACTGAACAACACATTCCAGCTTTTACTAATTTTTACTCCCCCAAAGACTTTAAATTCCACGCCACTTTCCAGCGATGGAAAGCACGGAAATCAGGAATACTTTTCGGTCCCATGATTTTTGGCCACGGGATGTAAAGAGCAAACAGAGAGGAGGCACAGGCACAGCTCAGGTCTCGGCCAGCGTAAGGCATTCCCCTCCCGTACGATCACCCACGGCAACTCACACCACCCGAAAAAGCGTCCCACAGAGTCTTACCAATTACAATTATCCAACCACAGCTTTTAAAAGAAGGCTGCCAAGTATCTTACCCCTGAACACAGAGGATCATGTCACTCCTGGACCAAGGGAAAAGCATTAAGTCTTCGAGAGGGTGGGAAATGCTTTCTCCTCTTCTCTTTTTCTCTTCTCGTCGCTGCCTTCTTTGCTTCCCAGAAGGAGCAAGCTTCTTCCAGCCTCAAGTTAGGGGCTGACGGTGGGAGAAAGCTGGAGGGTCCCAGCAAAGCCCTTCCGCAGGAGGTTGTGTTTTGGGCACAGAAAAAGCCGAGCAGGAGGAGGATCGGGCTGTCCAAGAAAGACTTTGCGGCTTGTTTAGCAACTTTGGCCAGGAAAATGTGTGCACACTCAGTGCTTTAGAAAATAATGTATTCTTGTTCTGCTTTTTTTTTAAAAAAAAAAAACAACAAACCAAACACACCACCAACAAAAAAGTTTTAAAAATAACCAAAGAAAAGGGAAATTACATATATTTCAAGAGGCACTACTCTTCCTTCGGAGCAGTCTTTTAAAAAAAAAAAAATATTCAGAGGACTCTGAAATAATAATAAATAGATAGCAATAAATAATATCCCCCCGAATGCTTGGGGGCAGAGAGCCGGCAGCGCAGCGACCTGCCCCTTCCCTGCCTCTAGGAGTAATGAAGGTCCCAGGGAAAAAAAAAACCACCCAACCTACTAAGTAATCTTTTGTTTGCCCCTTTTAATCTGTTCCAGGAAGTGAGGGATTCCTGGAATCGCATTGTATTCGCATCACTCCGCCGGTATCAGCCACGCGGAAAAAAAAAAAAAAAAAAAAAAAGGTATAAATAGATGTGCCCATAACGGCCGCCTTGATGTCAGCGCCGGGGGAGGGGAGCGGAGCCCTCCCGGGCAGGCGGGGAGAGCTGCGGGGCGCTGCCGGCCGTGCGGAGCCGCCGCCGCGGGTGTTCGCGGAAACGCCTTTGATCCATTTCCAAGAACTTTCCAGGAACGTGGGGCCGCCGCGGCGGGCGCTGCCAATGGGCGCCGCCGCCGCCGCCCGCCCGCCAATGGGCGACGCCGCCCGCCCGCCAATGGGCGACGCCCCCTCGGCCCCTCCCCCCCCGGCCTGGCCCGGCCCGCCCCGCCGCGGGCGGAGCGCGGGGGCGCGCGGTGAGAGCGCGGAGGGGCGGGGACTGCCCCCGCACTCCCCGGCGGCCCGGGCGCGGTGTTGGCTGGGCGCGGCGGGGAGCGGGGGACAGTCCCCGGGCGGGAGGGAGGGAAGGGTGCTGTCGCGCCTCCCTGGCCCCGTGTCTTGGTCACCTTGGGAATCCCCTGGGAATGGGGGTTTCGGCTCGGCGGAGTCTCCTGGCAAAGGTTGCGCCGCCACCATTTTGTCCTGCGTGTACAGATCGTTGCCCCGTTAAAATTGGGCGGCCCGGGAGGAAACATTTCGGTTCGCTTTAGGGTTATTGAACCTTTGATGTTTAAGCACTCTGTACCAAAAGATTGATTGCTCTTCTCCTGCCGGGAGTTGCCACCTCGTCAGGGATCAGAGATGGGGTGAGAGCGGGCTGCCCATCACCTCCCAGAAAGAAAATTGAATATTTAAAAATATTAGTAACCGTCGTGCTGTTCAGAACCAAACTGGATGGGGCCGTGAGGAGGGTGATGATGAGGTTAAGGTGGGAAGGATGTTCTTACGGGCAGACAGGAGGGTGAGAGCAGGGAGCCCGTGTTCAGCTCCTGACTCTACTCCCCGCTCCTTCCCTTACCCCCCGTGAGCCCGCTCACGCACCCGGTCCCTGGCCGCCCTGCATGAGGGACAGCACGGTAACGAGTGCTCTTTATAAACCCAGCTCTTCAGAGAGAGAGGTGCTGAGGACCCCCTGAGTACCCAGAGGGATGGGAATGTCATCACCCATGCACCCCTCCACCCGTTTGCTCCCGATCCTAAGATGGTCTCAGCTGACACTTTATCGGAATACATTAAATTCCCGGCAGGAGCAAGGGGAGAGAGGACACTCAAGTCCTTACTTTTCCTGTGCTTAACGAGCACGAGAATCAGAAGGTATTTGAAGGCTGTAGCTTTCAGTCGTGGCACAGGGTTGCAGGGGGATGCCTACAGGCACGTGCTCCTTCAGACCGAAATTCCGCATTATTTCAAACCTCTTATTACGTTGGTGATGCCACAGCACCACGGGTTTGAGCAGAGCTGGACTAAAGGGTAGGAAGTGGCTGCTGTCTGCTGCAAACTCTAGTTAACCCGCACGTTCAGAAGGTGTTTCATCTCCAGCCCTGGAGAGGACACCGAGATCACAGCTGTAGTGTGCTACGAGTGAGGCCCGAGTGCTCAGCAGCTGCCTTCCTATGGATTCTCTTGTTTTTTCCACTTAGAATTGGGCTCCATCTAGCGATCTTCTTCTGGAAAAGTCTTTGTGGGCAGGCTGTGTGCTGTCTGAGGAGCCATTTGTGTCTCGGGAGCAGGAAGGCCGTGCTAAGAGCTGTGGGGTGGAAACATCATGTGCAGAAATGGGTCTCTGTTGGCAGCAGCTGAACTTCTGCTCTGTGGGAGCAGCGTGGGTGTCCTTCATTGCTCTACCTGCCCGTTTTGCCCCTCACTGGTGTTCCTCATGCACACAGTGATGCCCTAAGTAGGAAACACAACAATGTGCCTCATTGGCCAGTGCCCCAAGCCTTGTGCCATTGGTTACCTGCGCACAGTCAATATAAATTGCTGCCATTCTGACAAATTCGTTGTTTAAAGTCAGTTTCTACTGATATAGATGGGTCTCCAGGGTTCAGTCTTGAAGAATTAGGACACTGTAGAGGCAGTTACAAGAAATATTGTTGAGTGATACCGTTCAGTGATAGGCTTTTGTTATCAACAGTATCAAAGAAAGCTCACAATAGAGGCAGGGAGGTAAGAAAATCCAGAAATTGTGAGCAGGTTAGTCCTGTAGTAAAGTTCACCAACACAATAGCACCATCTGCTGATAACTGTGTGTTTGAGAGGACAGGCCAGAGCCCCCTTTCTGCTGAGGGTAAGTTCAGCTTCAGCTGAACTCTAGAGCTTCAGGTTTGCCCTAGGTTTGGCATTCCTGTTATCATGCAGAGTTGGTGTAGATGTAAAATTACATCCGAAATCATAACTCTTGAGAGAGGTCTGTGTGTCTGGAGGCTACATGTACCTTCACTATAGGTTTGTATATGATAGACTGAAAGTAAGTTGCCCCCCTGGCCGCTGCGTGGCCATAAGGCCATCTCCTGTGTTGTAATGTTAAGCAATAACATGCAGGCAAACAAGCATCACCAAGCATCCATTCCTTGTTTAGATGGGCCATCTCCTTATTTGAGAAGGGCACACCAACGTCTGTAATTAACAACACGCATGAGGGTGATGCACTTAATTGTTGTGGTTTTGATTTCCCAACCTGGTGTAAGCACTGGAGGAGTCTCCAGGGTGTGGGTGAGCTGTGCTGTGGATGCAGGGACATCTGAGCTGGCTCCACGCAGAAGTAGGATGTGCAGGACAGCAATGGGCTTCATTTTGGGCTCCAAAAATCTATCTTGGTGTTCCTGTAAGGAGCTCAGAATATTCATGTCCCTGGGCTTGCTGGCACATGGTGACCTAGAAGATGATTGCAGCGTGGCATCTGTTAAGAACTTTTCTGCTTGTATCAAATGCTGTGTTTCTGCAAGAACTGTATTCCTGAGTGGCCTGGAATGGAAGGCCACCCCAGGACTGTCAGACAGTGTTGCTATAGCCATTAGTTGCAGGATCTCTTTTAATGAAGGGGAAAGATTAATTTCTTATGCTCCCCTGCAGCATAAAATGAAGCACCATCTTCTGAAGATGGACTGGAAGATTTGTGATTTTTGATTTATGACACTTCTCTGAAAAAAACTGCCCTTTTTTTTTTCTCTCTGCTGGAATGGAAACGTCCGACCTGTGTATCTCTCTGAGTCCATCTGTAAATGAGCTGTGTCCCACAGCTCCTTCTGCTCTAAGATCCCCTGAGAGCAACCCTTCGTGGAGGAGCAAGGATGGAGCCTCCCAAAACCTTCTCAATGACCAAAAGAAGATATCTGTACTAAGACATCTGAGTCGAGGATTACAAAAACAACTTTCCCACCTTTTTCTGTGTTTCTGTAGAAAAATACCTACTGAGTATGTGCTAGCAGGGAGGAAGTAAACTTGAGGAACTGTGATTGTGAGACTGGCAGTCTTGTGAGACTGGTCCATAGCTAGAATTTGTAATTCCCCCTAGAAACCATGTTACCATCCCAGGTCAGGACAGAGGCTGTTGAGAATAAAAGAGAAGTTCTGGTTTGGTGATCACAAAGCATCGGGTAAATATCACTGCCTATAAAAGAGCTCTATAAACCTATTTTTACCTCCATTTAGCAATGGAGAGAAAAAAGCTGGGATGTTTGATGATGAGCTTTCCTAGTTGTATGGATAATAGAAACTATTTCCGTTTCTGGATTGCTTTGGGCTTTTTTGTTGGTGGTGGGTTTTTTCCCCGTCTTTTTTTTCCCCCTTTTTGATAACTCTGAGATAGACACCTCCAGAGCAGAACTGAAAGACAGGTGAAAAAACGTGTATGTAATTTGCTTCTGACTACTGTGCAGATGACAGACTGAACTAAAGATCCTGCATGAAGCTTCTTTTCTTCTCCTTCGTATGACAACATTGTTCTGTAGAGCTGCCCTTTCTTTTAATATCACAGGTGCAGTTTCTGAAGAACTTCCTGAGAGATTTAATAAGGTTGTTTCAACTGCCCGATCAAACAAAGCTGTGTCCTCACTTCAACCTGACAATACAGAAGATTTTCTCTTGGATGACATCTATATAATGCATCCCAGAGAGTGGATTTCTCATAACGCAAGAAAAAAAAAAATAAAAAAAAAATATATAGCTGTTATTAGAGGAAGTAATCTTACAGAAAAACAAGCCACTATATTTTCAGCTGATGGAGATATTTTATTTATTGTAGCTGATATTGATTTCCACAATACATTGCTATCAAAGAACTAACCTTTGTGCAAATCACTTTTGTCTATAAATAAACTCAGGTAATGGTAGCATTCAGATAAGTATCACTCCTCCAAAATATGCCATCCCTCAAAGAACATTTGATGACATCAGCTTTCCTAGCTCTCCAGACAAGAGCAAACTCAGATATTTCATTTTGGTTTTGCTAAGAAAAGAAGTATTTGAAAGTTTAAAATGTCTTTGATGCCAGATGTTACTGAATTGCAACAGCACGGCAGAAAGGCAGCGAAAATACCCAGTGGGACAGCCAAAATTAACCTTCTGTACATAAGGAGTAGTGCTCTCTGCTCGCAGGTACCTGTGATATCCCAGGCAGGATAAAATCAGGAACAGTGTGTCCAAACTGTCTAAAATACTTCCCCGCGTTGACACACAAGCTCAGAGAAATGGGGCTCCTGCCCCAAAGCTTATTGCAAGATTAGGACATTACTGTTTCCTTATTTTCAACTATAAGCTACTCTTCTAGTTTTGGGCAAGGCAGGCACAGCTGAGCTACTAAATTCTCTCTTGAAATGAGTTGTTTTGTGTTGTTGCTGTTGGGGATTTTGGTAAAAACAGGATTAATATTTAATTTACAGTTTTAGGGATTTTTGGGAGGATGAAAGAACTTTTGCCGTAGTGGGCTCTTATCCTGTAATAGTACTGGGCTTTTTTAAACTTCAAAAAGCAAACATCAATCAATAAATAAAAATGTCTTTTTCAATGAAAAACGTCCCCCGGCACAATAAGCTGCAGCGGGCCCGTCAGCGTGTCCTCCAACCATGTCTCCAAAGGATGCTAACGCAGCTCCACCTGCCACAAGCACAAGGAGAAGCTGCAGGATCTGCTGTGTGAGGTTTTGATCATCTGAGATGTAATTCCCAGGAGGATCTAAAACTGGCATTTGAAAGCAGACGTTGTGAGAAGCGCTCCCAGAGCCAGAGAGGGGGACAACTACAGATGGGCACTGCGCTTGCTTGTCTTTGGGGTGTCAGAGGTGTTAGGGATGAGTGTTTCACCCAGTTGTTAACTCCAGGAGGTGTGTGCCTGGACCCAGGATGCTCCTCCCTTCCCCAGAGCTTCTCAGAGAAATTATAAAACCTTAAGTGGCTTAAGAGAAGGATATTGCACAAGTGAACGTTCTCAGCTCGGTACAAACCTCGTGCGGATTGTAAAGGCTGGGAAGTTCAAAGTGGGTACCCAACAGGGGTTGGCAGTCACCCAAGACATCACAACAGGTCAACAGAGCAGAGTCACTTCACTAGTCCAGCACCCACAGCAGACTGCTCTGGGGGTGCCCAGCGTGGTCAGAATAACACCGAATAAAAAGCATCAGCTAAGGAAAATCAGGAGAGTGGAAGAATCAGATCAGTGGAAGAAATTTAGAATTTTAGCATAGGAGCATGGGATACTTTTGGCTGTTACTTACAGTATCGGATTGCCACCTTGTTACTTGTGAAAAACACCCTGTTGCAAAGACACTTAGATACTGGGAAATACTGTCTTTGTCACTGGTTTTGAAGTTTTTCTGCATGTGATGCTGGTGTCTTGCCTAGGGTAGGGATATGCTTCGTGCTCAGAGAGCAGATCTAAGACAAAAAATGAACACAAAGAGCAAGGGAATGTATTTGCTTTTTGTTTTTTAGCCGTGGTCACCCTTGTGTACAATGAGGTTATTTGGTACTTGGGCTGGTGCTGTAAAGGCTATTTAGGAGTTTATGGTGGGTGAAATTAGCAGAGGGTTGTTGTAAGGCCTTATTAACCATGATTCACACTGGATTTTTAAGGTGTTTGCCCTGTTTAAACTTACTACTGGTTGCTGGTAAAACAGTGAACTTTGCTAAAAGCACATATAGACAATATTGAGTAGTGAATCCAAACAAGCGTAGCTTTGAGTAAGTTATTGTTTCAGGCAGTGAACTTGAAAATGCATTTTTTTATCCTACCAATTGAACTCTCAGTTGGAGACCATTCATAACTGAGTCATGTAGAACCAACTAACTTCAAACAGAATAATCTTGTCTTATTCCCTCATCTTTCCTCCTTTCCGTCCACGCAAAGCTTATTTTGTAGAAGCTCATTCTTGTAATAGTTAGAAAGATTCATAATTTCTTAATGAAATTCCTTGCTTCTGACACACTCTGTAAAAAATAGCAGCCCCTTAAGCAGACATCTGTTTGGAATTTTTGCAGTGTTTAATATTTCCCAGAATAGGGCCATAAATTGCCTTCTGCTAGCTGTAGTGCACTACCCACTGCAACAACTGCTTGCTTTGGTCAGCCAGAGACTTTTGTGTAAGCTACATGGGAAGATCAGAAGTGGGGCAGGAAATGGGAGCTACCAATTGGTGCAAATGAGTATATTTCTCAAATTATGAAATACAGAAGAGAGCTGAGAGATTTAGAAGTTTTCTGAAGGGTCGGGCCCCTAGCGACTGTGAGCTGGGAAGGGGACTATAGTTATCCATTGCCAAGAGGAGGAAATTGCCATCTAGGACAAATAAAACAGCAAATACAGGGAGAAGGAGTGGGAAGAAAAATAAGAGCAAGCTGCTGACTACAGAACAGTGTTATTGAAGGTTTGCAACCTGGGAGCTTACAGTAATGTCAGTAATATGTTTCCCTGAGATTGCCACAGTGGGAGGTGGTACAAAGCCTGAGAAGGCTGGAAGCCAAACCTGAGAAGGAAAGGTTGGAAATAGCTGTGCTCCTCTGGGATTTGATTAGCCCAGAATAGGTGGACTGAAGCAGGGGGCCACTGAAAGCCTGGAAGGAAAACCTGAGGCAGAATAGCTGGAGCGTCACATCCCCTGGCAATATACTGCAGATCCGCATCCTGCTAAGTTGAACTACTTTTTATCCCTTGGAGAAAGGACTCATTAGCCCTTTTAATTATTTTCCTAACCGCTAGAACTCCAGATGCCACTATGTTATGTAAAATGACAAATGTATTTTTAACTCGTAAAGCATGTGAACTTTAAGCTCTTTCCAGTGATACAAATACAGCTCCATTTCAATGCATGACTCATCTTCACATGTAGGAAAAACTCAGCATTTCACATCCCTATAACTGTGCTCCGTGCCCTGGCGATGAGCGACAGTTGCTGTGGGAACCATCACTTTTAATATCCCGACTGTGCGCACCGAAGTGCAAAGCCGTACCCGCTGCTTATTTGGCAGAAAAGCTCGCCTTTTTTTTTTAATAGCAGCGCCGGCTATTTCGGTTCCCCGCGGTGCCTGAAGGATGGCGGTGCTCCGCCCGGCATGGCAGGCTCCGTGCCGCGCTCCAGAGCGATGCCTTTACTGTTTAAAAGAGATTTTAGAGTGGATGTGGCCAGACTTTTCCCTTCTGAAAACCCTCAAACCGGTGATGGGTGGGTGGGGACGGACGGACGGACACAGCGGGGCCGGGCCTCCCCCGACTCGCCCCCCGGCCACCGCAGGGGCGCGCTGCGGCACAACCCCGCAGCAGCTTCGTTCCCCCCGCTATTTCCCACCTCCCACTCCCCCCTTCTCCAGCAAAAGCCGTATTTCCCCCCCCCCAAAAAAAAAATTAATACGCTTTTATAAAAAAACAAACACAAAAAAACCCCGCCCTACGCAGGGGATTCTCCCCGACGCCCCCTCGTTCCTTCCACGGGGAACACGCAGCCGATGAGGCAGCCCCAAACAGGGCCTCCCCCACACCTGCACCTCATGCAGGGCCCAGCCCGGCTTGACCCCGGGCCCCGCCGGCGGCGGCGGCTTCCCCTCAGCGAAGGTGGCGGAGGGGGGAAGGCGGCGCGCACCTGCCCAGGGCGTCGGGGCGGGCTCAGTCAGTCCCCGCCTTCCGGGACTCCGCACCGGGAAGCCTCGGCTGGGGCCCGCGCCGCGCCGCCACAGGCAGGTAACCGTCCTCCGGTGCTGGAGCCCACCGCCAGCCAGCCGCCCCCTCTCGCTGGTGTGTCCCGGCTCCCCCCTTACCCTTCTTCACCCGCCTATCTCCGCGCTGGGGGGGGGCCTCGCTTCACCTCGCCTCACCTCAGGGTTTTCCCCGCCTCGGGGCTTTCCCGCCCTCTCCGCCTGGGGTGGGGGGGAGTGGGCCTGAGGGAGCCACCCGCCGGCCCTCGCTGAGGGAGCCGATCCCCCGGGGCCTGAGGGGGCTTCGACTGGTTGTGGTTCAGCCGTGTTAATGGGGCTCGGAGGCCCTGGAGCCGGTAACACCCCCCCTCCCCGTGGGGCTGTGCTCCTGAGAGGCCCTCCTTGGCTTTGGGGGGTCACGCCACAGCATCTTCGCACACCCTAGTTTTTGGGTGGTTTGATGGTACCCTCAGTCGTGTCACACCTGCCCCACGCTCTGTTGACCGGGGTAATTTGGTAAGTGCCGGCCCAGCGTCAGGTCCGATGCTGGCCCGGGCAGTGCCCCTCTGGGGTGTAATCCAAGTATTCCTGGTTCCCTTGTGTGCCTTGGAGCGCAGGGATGAGGCAGGACACCGCTGTGGAGGTTCCTACACAAAACCTTGAGGCAACAGGTTGTTGATGCAGGTTTGTAACCTCCTGGAAGCACAGGCTGTCTCGATTCTGTTGCACAGAGCTGAGTAAGACTCTAGGCCAAGACTCGGTGTAGGCCTTTGTTGTGGTAAAAGCAGTAATTTACAATTGCAAACTGATAGCTGTGTTTGTGGGAACTGGGGTGACTGGTCTGTAAAGCTAAACAAAGCGTGCTTTCCTGAGGTGAACCTCCATTTCTGTTCTCCCTAACGCCTGGTCATCTTGTTAGGAAAGGTGTTAAGTGGGAGAACAGTTAGTTCACATCGATCACTAATACTGGTTTACATTTTTACTTGGGATTTAATGGAGAGCAAATGGAAACAGTTCACATCAGTCACTAATACTCGTTCACATTTTCACTCAGGACTAAATGGCGAGCAAATGGACTGTTTGAAGCCCTGGGCTTGATCGCCTGAGAGGAGGGACTCTGCTGAGGAGAGCCCACAGGGAATCTGCTGGGTATCTCTGTCATCTCAGACTCTTCCCTGATATGGAACAAAGTGAAGGTGAACAGGAAGCCCAGCCAGAGAGTCATGTGGATAGCAAGAGCAGTGTGAAATCCTTGCCTGGAGGAGAAGCCCATGTCAAACTAGAGATAAAAAAACATGCAGTTACGGATGACTACAAGCTCTCCAAACGGGTGCTAGGGTTAGGAATCAATGGCAAAGTACTGGAGTGTTTCAACAAGGAGACAGGCCAGAAATGTGCTTTGAAGGTACGTAGGCTTTTTCTTTTTTTCCTTGTTTATGGTTTGGAGGCCAGAGCTCACTTCCAAAGCCTATAAAAGCTATTTGTTCTGTTGCTTATGTTTCACATTGTTATATTTCTGTTGCTTACATTTCAAGAGTGACACATGAAGAATTTGAATATGTGAATACATTTGCTATTACTTACAACATTGTAGTCCAAACTTTGAGTCTTTTGCAGAATATTCTGTGTGTTTCCAGAAGAATGTTATCAGCTGTGAAATTCTCGTGTTCATATTTAAAAGACAAAAAAGCGGGGGAGAGAGCAGTATCTTGGTGTGTTCTGTGAGAAAGCTTGCTGGATTTTGAATGAACACATTATGCAATACTTGGGAAGGAAACTATTTTGGGTTTTGTGCAATGAAATAGGCCTAATCTGGGAAGTATTTAAATATTCATTGGTCTTCAGGCTTCCCTCCCTTTTGAAGACTTTTCTTAAGGGGCATTTCTACTTGTTTACTCAATTATTCTCCTTTTAATTTTTTCACTCCATTTACAGAAGGGCATTATCTGGGAAAGCACTGATTACACCAATATTGGCAAGTAAGTTTAGCAGATATTTATGGTGATAAGTACCACTTAAATAAATGGAGCAATAACCGTTCATTAGAGAACATAAAGCTTACCTGCCTTTTGCTCTGCAGCTCTTAAACTTGAAGATTTCCCTGATGCTTTTAAGCCGCATTGTTAGAAAAAGGCAGCTCAAATGAGAACCAGGGAGGTTCAGTGTGGTAAGACTGAAAAACAGCTGAATTGATTGTCATGAGAATTACTTAAGAATGTTACTGAGTCTTTGCTGATGTTAATCTTATTAGTTAGGATGTCTACATGTACACTTTCAGGTACTGTTCCTTTCCTTAAACCTCACACTCGATGTTTGCTGTCAGCTGGAGGGTCTGCCAAGGTGTGGATGTGGTCTTGCCAAGCTGGAACTGTTATCCCCACCAACGCCTTTGCACTTTGATAGAACAGACTGGAAATATCTGGTTAGCTTTGTGTGTTGAATAGATTTTTTTAATCGAAGAACTAGAAAAGCTTATAATACAATAATGTGCTGATTAATTCACATGTTTCCAACACTGTCATTTTCTTTGTCACACCAGTTTTTGTATTAGCTTCACGTAGCTGCCTCGTTGAAGCTTATCGTGGGGAAACTGGAGGTTTTGTCAGACAGACTGGAAGTACTGGGGTTTTGCACTTGCATAGGGGAGTGTCAGGTTTTTACAACTCTGAGGTGATCCATTAATCAGATCCTTCTGAAGTGCTACCAACATTAATTTCTATACTTGGCACACTGTGATGAAGGATAATGGTTAATACTGAAGCTGTTGTGCTGTGTCTGAAGAGCTCAGCTGCTTTGTTGCTGATTGTATGCCATTCATCTTCAAAGGTTTTGTGGTCATAAGGGCTGGAAGCATTTTAAAATAGGAGAAGTGGCCATTCTGGTGGCAACAAGAATTTTCCAGAGCTCTGGAATTCTGTAGCTCTGGAATCAAATGGGAAATACAGTCCTATGGATACTATACAGTATTTTCTTAATTCAGTGCTCAGAGTTGGGGAAGGGGAGAAGAGAGGTAAAGTTGCTGTGCTCTGACAGAACATCTGTCTGATGGAGAGGAGGAACCTACAGTAGATCCTCTAATACCAGTTTCTGTTTAGCACTGATTGAGCTGGCTGATTTTTTTTCAGAGCTTTTAAAATATATTAAGGACCAAAGTACCACCCCCCTTCCCAAACTGGAGTTTTTGTTGGTAATGGCTAATCTATCACTGAAATTATGTTATGTATGTGTTTGTCATCCTCCCCATGGCCTTCTCTCCCCCAGCTGTGGAATGTGTGCACTTTTCTTCTGAAAGGGACCGAAATACTTAGATGTTTATGAGTTCTCTAGGGAGTTTAAATGGCAGATAATAGTTTGCTGGTTGCATGTATGTATTTCTCATCATTATGAGTTTAAATGCTGAATAAAAAGTTAAATATGCAATTAAGTAAAACTGCCAGCAGCCCAGAGAGAATCCGCTATTCTCTCCAAAGATGGTCTAATGAGAAGATTACCCAACAAGGAAGGATAAAAACTGTGCTTGGTTAATTGGCAAGAATTAGAAAGATCTTTTCCTAGCCCTGAAGATATTTGCAAGGATGAAAACACACAGAGGAAGTTTTTCCTTTGTTTCTCGTGAAACTTGAACTTAGCCACACAAGTCCCAGAACTGCTCCAGATGAGATTTCAGAGCAAGCCATCCAGTCAAACACTTATGGAATAGGGACAAGAAACTGGGGGAAAAAAATATGTTCAGAAGCAGCTTCAGTGCAGAATTCTCTGTGTAGGGACAGCAGGGCTTTGGTGTTTCTGCTTTGCCTCTGCTGGAACTGCCTGGGTGTGATGGCAGGGTTATCATTCACGTAGGAAGGGGAGGCTGATGAAACTGTCAGAAGCTGTAAGAAAAAAAAAAAATCCCAAACTGGTCTGACAGGTAAAGAGAAATGTAAATACTGCATTGCAAGCTGAATAGGAAAAAAAGGGATGGTGGATGGATGTTTTTATCTGGAGGTTGCTTGTGCAGTATCCATTGAGATCTATCTGTGTTTGTGGACAAATACCTCAGGTATGAATGTGCTCACAGCAACCGATGCCTGGGAAAGGAAAAACATCACTCCTGCTGCTGAAGATAAAGCATAATAGTCTGTTCCCCTTCACACCAAACTTGCCCATTAAAGCAGCTTCTGACTTGGCAGATGGCACTGCTTTCTGCCTGCAGGTTTTCTTTTATATGGGAACAAAGCCAGCACAGCCAGGATCTGGATAGAAATTACTCAATGGAAGGAATTTTAACTAAGGTACTCAAGAGGAAAGGGCTCGAACAGGCAGAAACCTTCATCCCCAGAGCCATGTGTCAGTCAAGCTCTACATACTGTAATTGGGAGGTCCTGGTGTCTTCTTTAGTATGTATAGTCTGTATACGGAATTGGAACTAGTTAGAATTTCCCTAATCATTTTAGAGTGGGAAAACACAAGCCACCCTCTCGGAGATACTGCAGGGCTTTGGTTATTTTCCCAAAGTATTATGTGGCTTAGTCTACTCTGCTTGGCATTGGGATCTGCTACACGCTTTTACAGTGTGCTGTCAGCTCTGTTCCTGTTAGATTGAAATGCCACACACATTGCTGTCCAGCTCCAGAAAATCTAATCTGGTTACTCACTTAGACACATAATGACATTTTGGCTGAACAGTACTGTGTCCAAATAGTGAGAACTCGGGGATTTAGAAAAGTAGAAGCATAAACAAAACTGCTGTGCAGGACTGTGTCCATCTAGAAGGCAGCTGTGTTTTGGTCTCTCTCTCCCTTGCAAATAGAAAACTTTCTCAGATCTCTTTCCATAGTTGAACCAGAAATAGCAGTCAAGTGAAGTCCAGTCACTCTTCTATTTTTATCCCTTCTTTGCCAGCCTGCCCCCTTCTGTTCACTTTACCTTTTGGGGCTAAAATTTAACCTCCACGTCTTTAACGCTGTCATCAGCCTGAGTGTTCTCTGCTGGTTTTCTCACTCCTCCTTGATTTTAGGGAAAGGAGGAGATCAAAATAGCTGATAAATGTGGACTCCTGGGACTTGCCTCCCATTAAAAAAAACCCCAGTGTACAGTCCCTTGTTCTTTCTTTCTTCTCCCTTCACTTCTTTGTTTTTGTTTTTTTTGTTGCAACTTTGTGCTAAGGGGTGTCAAAGTAATGTTTCAGTGCATTTGACGACCTACTTTATTTTTGGGAGTTGGCATGGAGAAAAGAGAGCTAGAGAGCATTCTGCTGGGACATTGGGACTTCTCTGCACCTGCAGCTTCAGGATTTTGGTGGATGCTTCAGATGTAAAAACAGTGTTACATGTCATCACTGGCGTACTATTCATCTTCAGTATGAAAGAACAGATGCTGCTTCTTTCCAGGAGAAGAAAAGGAAAGACAATTCAGGCATAACAACAAAACAAAGACCCTTGGAACTTAAGGAAAACAAAGTACCTCAAGTCAGGACATTTGCTTATGAGTGTATTGGTACTTCTGATAGGAAAACTCTCCTGAATAACAGTTTAGCAGCTGTAAGTGCTTCTCCCTTAAGCACTGTGCACCTTATACTGCAGCTTCCAGCAGTATAGCTGTCTATATATCTTCCAGCAGTCTGAGACTTCCAGGTTATGGCACAGTATATTTGAACAGACGTGCTGGTTCCCAGGTCTTATCCTCTGGAATAAATAGTGTGTTAAGTCACAGCCTGCCTCATGGAAAATGTCCTGTGCTGCTTAGTGCCAACAATACAGTGATTGTGACTCGCTGATTTGAAGACAAATGGGTAAAGGCCAAGTGTTAAATAAAGCAAAAAGCAAAGAGAAAAAATGAACAGGCTCCTTGCTTTTTAGATTTAAGGTACTTTGGTGAATGATATAAATGATAATCATAGAGTAGGAGGCTCTGCTGTTATCCGTAAGAGTATTAGCATGACTTTGTGCTCAAAAGGAAAGAAAGCAGGTAATTGGGAAAGAAAAGTTGGGGGAAAAAAATAATTCCTGGAATGGTTCTTGGAAGCCACACACAGGACTATATAGGGAATGTTGTTCTGCTTTTTGAAGTTGACTAACTGTGGATAAAGATAGTAATTCTGCATCACCTTAATTTCATCTAGTCTTCAACTATGTTTCTACCTCTCATTCAATTTTAATGTTTCTGTTTACGTTAAGTAATACTACATCATGTAAGCTAACTGCTAGATAGTCTGTTGTCAGTTAGTAGACCCTGAAGTCAGGTTGCAGTTGCTCACAAATGGAAGACTATGGTCCAAAGTATTTGTTTTGCAAGTTATCTAAATAGCTGGTAGTTGTAAAATACCCTGTTTGTTGCCTGAAATAAGATGATGATCAAGAAAAAGAATGCAGCGGTAGGGAATGCAATGTATACAGTGAAAGTGAAGGTTATTTTAGGCTGACAATTTCTTGTAGAATAGGAAATGTTAACAAGCTTCTTAGATACTAGAGATTACGTTTTTACAAGAGAAGAAAATTATGCCAGATCAGGACTGAAACACTTCAATGTTTTTTGAATAAGGGAGAATAATATTGTACTAAGCTAGAGCTGTGTTGGGAATTCAGGGGAACCAAGTGTAATTGCCAGTTAGGTTTTGTGCAGGACAAAGGAGCTCTCGCTTTATTGGAGTGAATGTATGTTTCAGGAGGAAATTGGCACTTTCTGGAGAACTGTTCTGTAGTTCCCCCTTACCTACCATGTTTCCTACAGCCTATTTATACTAATTTATCTCATGCCACAGTAAATTGAGAGTCAGTAACACAGCTGAGTATGAGTAATAAACTCCAGAAGCTGTGATGTAGATCAAAGCCAGATAGAGTGTAGAATGAATAGGAGTTCAGAAAAGTTCTAGTTCAATGGCAGCCCCCAGTGTATGGAGGAGTACCTAAAATATGGATAGCATGAGACTGGTCCTTGAATTTTATCCTTCAGTGCCAATCTTGGTAACTATTACGTAAATATGCATCAAATACCCAAAATAACATTCAGTCGATTAAAAAGTGGGTCGTTTCTACTGCTACATGAATTGTTTTTAAACCAGTGAGTCATTCAAGACCTGAGTCTATCAGCACTTTGTACGTATTTGTGCCAGAATGGCACATTCCAGAGTGTGAGTTGGAATAGTTCATTTTAAAAAGGTGGACTTCATCAATTTACTTCGAAGATCTGACATTCTTGACTGGTCTTCTGAAAACTGAGATAATAAAACCACCTGTAGTAAATGGTTAGTAGGTTCAGTGGCAGTTCATTAAGTCTATAAAGTGCAAACAGAAAGGCAAATACTGTGAACCATTAAGTCATTTTGAAAAAACAAAACTACGTTGATGCAACTTTGTATTTTCTGTATTCTCCTCCACTCTACTAGCAAACTGGCCCAAGCTACACCTGGACTTGTGTAGCAGCAGATGTTGGGAAGATCCAGGTGTGTTCCCCTGTCTTCACCCCACTTCAGAGATCTGAGGAAGTATTATAGATACGTGTCTTATTTCAACGGCGAGGAAGGTGCTTATAGGGAGAGCAGGTGTGCTGATCTGTCAGACACAGCCTATCACTTGACACCCTCTTTGGACTAGAAGACCCTTCTCTTTGTCTCTCCTTCCTCCCTTCAAAGTTTAAATATTCTTATTCCATTTAACTAAAGTAAAACCTTGCTGGTTCATGCTAGGTGAGAGTCTCATCACAGATAACTGGATTTTGCAAATCAGCTTTAGTGCAAGGGAACAATGAGCATGAATTTTAAAGTTCATTTACAAGACCAGGGTACTTCAGCCTCACTTACTTGGGGTAATACCATCTAGAGAGTAGATGCCCAGACTGGAAAAACCTGATAACATCTTTTATGATTTGGGAAGAATCAAAGCCACACCTGAATGTCCTGTCTCACACACACCTTCTTTTCCTTAGTATATTTTTCTCTGTCTGTGGTAGCACCAGTGTAAGAGCTGCCTGGTCTGGGAATAAGTGGGTTCGTGTGATATTCTCTGCCAGTTAACTCTCACCAGAAAAAATCTTCATGCTCTGATAAATTTATGGGAAGCACAGGAAGGTGTCACTGTCACTGTGAGCAAGAGCCATTGTAAATTTGAGACAGTTAATAGATTGATATCTTGCATATGAAGACTGTTTTGTATTAATTTCTTAACTCTGTACAGTCATTTTTTTCTATAGAAAAAGAAGACACGATCATTGATTCATTCACATAATCATATGCAACATTTTGCATCCCTAATTTTTTTTTGTAGCTACTATTTGCTTAACCCTGAAAAAGTTCCCATTTCTCATATGATGTGCGTATGTTTTCCTTGTTATGGAACTTTTCCACGTTAAACATGTCTTTAAAACACCAGAGTTTAGGATCGTCTATAATATTCTCATAGTACAGCTGTCTGCACAGCTCTGCTCACTTCTTTGAGTGCAGTGGAGCTGTTTGAATTGTTTGTGTTGTGGTTCTTACACCACCAGAAGACACGGTGACATTCATGAAAGGGAAAGTGGCAGAGACGTGGCCAGTGCTGGAGTCGGAGCAGACGACCTGTTTTCTTAATTGGAAAACTGAGAGAACTTCTTTTCATGGTCACCAGTGAAAGCTGGTGGTGCAGTCTGTCTGGATTAGAGTGTATAAACTGCGTGGATTGTGGTACTTTATGCAGACTTCCTAAGCATTTAAGATGATTCAAAGCTCAGTAAATGAGATTAAGCTATAATGCTCCAGCATTTTAATACCTCAGGAGTGAAGGGGGAGAGAATTCTTTCTCAGCATGTAAATTACGTGTGGCCTCCTGCTTCCTGAATCTTTGTAGTTTTGTTCATTTTGCACTGAAGCTTTTGTGGCCTGTTTTAAGAGAAAAAGCAAATACTTTGTTTCTCTAAAATTAATTTTTCCTCCAGAAAAGTTTTCTTGCTGAATTTACTTTAAAAAAAACCCAAACAATTCATCCTGAATGTGCCATCTTTACTAGTGATTTCAGATGTTCTGGCTGAGGAGCCAATCATTAAAGTTGCACCATTCACAGTTCTTAAGTTTTGCCAGTTCAAACTCTGGCTCTTCTCCATGGGCTTTTTCCCAGGAATATTTATTTTTTTTATTGAATACTCTCGGAAGTACGCTGGGGTTCCCAGTAACAGGCCCTAAGGCAGCCCCCGGGATCCGAGTCAGGGCTGAGGACAATGGGCCCCTAAGCCCATCGTAAGGGACGAGCTCAGGAAAACCTTCTTTTGTTTGGTTGGTTTTTTTGGATGGTGCTTCTAAAATATATAAACCCTTTGGAAATGGCAGGGTGGGGAGTGACTCATGCTCTTTATCCACTGAACTTTCTTGTGTGGTGAAATTTTAGCCTAGGTGTGAATCAGCAGGAAGCCTTATGAAAGCATTTGGGTATCTGGGTAGTGATTTGTAACTCCAGTTGGTTTCTGTTATGCTGTGGGGTGGATTTGGGTTTTGTTTTTTGTTTTCAAAGGAAAGCAGTTAAAAACTGGATAGGGAGCAGCTGCCTCGCACGCCTGTGTTCTGTGTGGGATTTCTGTGTTCTCCTGAGCATCACATCTACCATCTATTTCAGGGATGAAGTGTCCTTAAAATTCCATTTGTAGTGCCACAAGGCCTGGCATTTGGGGCTGCCGTAGCTGCCAGCCTTCTCCTCGCCCGTAGCTCTAATGATGAGAAATACTATCCTTTGCTTGCTCCATTCTTAATCAAAAATGTATTTTTTTTTTTCTTTTAAAGGATTAATTTCTCTCAGGGCCTTATTCCCTTTTCCCACGTGTTGCTTGTAGTCAATGTGGCTTTGTCACGAGCAGTCTGGTTTCCACAGCAACGGAGTTGTTAACACCAAAGATGTCAGCCCTGGAAGGTAGGGAGGGGAGGGGGCTGCCTTCTCTGGCCTGGCTGCAGCCACGCCACAGTACAACGTCTCCATTGTCTTTCTGGAGAGTAAAAGCCTTTCATTTTGTTCTACTCTTCCCTTTCCAATCAATTTACAGTCAAAATTTGACGCTTGGGAGGGCGAGAGGGCTTGATGGTTTCTTGATGCTTAGAAGCTTCCTGTTCTTTCAAAGGCCTCTGTTCTGAAGGGCACAGCTCTGTCGTCTGCTTTTTAAAGAGTTTTTCTGTAAATAAAATAGCACTTGCATACATGCAAAACCTGTAGCAGCGAGTCTGTGATAAAGGAAAGTGGAGGACTATTCTTTTTGACCCGTGCTCAATGCCTGGTTATGAATGATAACATGAAAAATGATCAGTCCTTTTGCCTTTCCCAGTAATGGGAAACCTGCCAGTTAAACCTGCTCGGATAGGTTTTCTGAGCCACCCATCCCCTTAGGGTGGGAGCTAAGCCTCACTCCTGTTGACCTTGGAAAATTGCATTATTTAAAAGTATTTTCTAGTACGTAGTTAACCTGTGAAATCCTTTGCCTCAGGAGCAGAGCAGCAGTGATGCTGTGAAGATCTTGAGAGGAAAAAAAAAAGCGCTTCTCTGAGTATTGCAAATGTGAAGAAAAACCCCGTCAGTTTAATAGAGTGTACGAATTTGGCTGTGGTCTTCTAGATGCTGTTGTTACAACTTCTCATTACAAAATTGTCAGGATAAGTAATGAAACTTTGAGCTTCAGAAAGCATCTGATTGCTCCTCTTGTGTGAAGTGTGTTTCTGCTGCAGGTGTGAAGTGTCCCCCTGTCTGAGGAGCAGGAGGGAGAGCTGCAGCCTCAGCTCCACAGAGGGCTGTACCTCTGGGTAATGCCCATCACTTGCATAATTGTTTCATGTAAGGGTGTGTCTTCCTGGGCGAGTTGTTCTTGTCTAAATCAGGGTGTAAACATAAAGCGAAATGGATTTTTCACAATGGCTATTCATATTTAGATCCTTTCTTTTTTTTTCTTTTTTTTTTTTTTCCTCCTCTTGTGATGGGCAGGGCAGGAAAGCACTTTAGCCAGACTTGGCCCATGGAAATGCAAACAGTATAATGGTGTTGAAACTTCCTTTCAGGCACTTGCTGCAGATTTTTTGTCACCTTTAATAGAAGTTATGGTAAAAAGCAGCTGCTGAAGACTCTTAAAGACTTCTTAAAACCAGAAGCTGGAACTTTAGAGAAATGCAGAGTTAAAGCTTTAAACTGGCTCAAATACATGATGAAATCCTGTACCCAAATGCAGATACGGTTTTAATTCAATTTTTGGTTGCCTATACAAGATTTTTGAAGACTAAGCTTTGTATCTGCAACTTAGAATAGAATCACAACCTGCATCTGATGGCTGGTTGTATTCTTACTGTGTATTTCTGCTACTGGCTCTGCATTGGAGTTCATGGTACACAAGTCATAGAATCATAGAATCATCTGGGCTGGATAGGACCTTCAAAGTTCATCTAGTCTGACCCCCCACAGTCACAGGGACACCCCCAACTAGACCAGNNCTCATTGGAAAGAACTTCTTCCTAAGATCCAATCTAAATCTGCTTTTCTTCACTTTAAACCCATTGCCCCTTGTCCTGTCACTGCAGCCCTTTGTAAACAGACTCTCTCCAGCTTTCCTGTAGCCCCCCTCAGGTACTGGAAGGCCACTATTAGGTCTCCTTGGAGCCTCCTCTTCTCCAGGCTGAACAACCCCAGCTCCCTCAGCCTGTCCTCGTAGCAGAGGTGCTCCAATCCCCTGATCATTTTTGTGGCCCTCCTCTGGACCCACTCCATCAGGTCCATGTCCTTCTTATATTGAGGGCTCCAGACCTGCACACAGTGCTCCAGGTGAGGACTCATTCTGACAAAGGACAGAACTTCTGGAAGGCTGTTTCTTGTCTACTGAAATCGGGTGTTTTGCCAGGTTTATCAGATTTAGTTGAGTGGGTTCTCAGTAGATTTTCTCTATGTTAGGAAGCCTACAAAGTAGCATCTCACAGGTTTTCCAGCACCAGAGTACAGGGAAGCAGACTGACAAAGTGAGATTTGTGGATGAGGAAAGGTCAATTAATTTAGAAACAGTCTCAGTTCTGGGGGATTGGTATCAAGTGGAATTTTCCTCCAGTCTCTCAGCTCTGTAATAGCTTTTTCCTGTTGCTGAGATGCTGTGATTAAAGGCCTCTTGAAGGCAGAGGGAGTGTGAGAGTGACTTTTCGTTCCAGTTGCATTTCAGAAACCCTGATTGCCAGGCACGCCTCTATTTTGGCAGGTGAGTGTGGCTGCCTTGACTTGGGCTGTGTGCCTGTTACTGATGAAAAATGGGACACGACACTCAAGATCTACAAAAACTAACCTCTTACTGCAGTAGGGAGGAGAAGAAAACAGCAGTGCACGTTATTGATGAAAGACATTATACAAGAGCAATTAATGCTGAGTCTTTCCCACCTCTCTGCTGTCTGAATCACTGCTGTGGAGGTGTGAGGGAGGGTGAATGACTGCAATGTTGTGTGTTTGTGCACAAAAGCCGAGTCTCACAGGGGAAATATGGAGAAAGTTCTCACTAGTGTTGGTTCAATAAAACATCCAACACAGTAATAATAATTTTTTGTCGAATCAAAATATCCCAAACTGGTTCTCGGTATCTGTGGCAGTCTTCATTGTTGGCAATATGAGCTAATAACTGTGCAGGACTGTTTAATTAAAAAAGTAAAGCAAGAGTTTGCCTGCATCCTAAGAGGAAAGGGGCATGTTTTGTAGGAGGGCAGTTTTGGAGCAGGAGAGAGGTTTGAACTTGGAGCCTGCAGAGAGACCATTCTCTGCGTGAGAAAGGGCCTTGTGGCAGCCCGCTAAGGGTAGGATGGAAAAGCATCCGTGACTCTACTGAACGTGGAGCTTTACATCATCTTTCCCATCTATCCCAAGCATCAAAGGTCATGAGGAAGTTGGTGTTCTCTGGTTTTGTTTATGTAAACCTCCTAAACTCCAACATCTGATCCCATTCAGTGTGCTACAGCTTTGTTTCGTGTGATGAACAACTGTTTTCTAACACAAGTCCTCTGTGTTCCAGATATGATCTGTCCATCTCTGTTTCTTGAGGATGCTCTGACTCAGCAGACCAAAATGGTCATTTCTGTCTTTTAAAATTGATCTACTGACCTGCATTTGTGCAAGTCCAAATAGGGATGACTTGGCAGTGGGAGGTGTTGTCAATATCACTGCTACTCACCAACTTCTCCTGTGCACAACACACTGCCTGTATCAGCGAGGAACATTGCAATGGTGTATATTAAAAATGAATAACACTAATGTGTTCCATCTTCGCTTGGTTTCCTGCTGTGGAGGGGATTACTGCTAGACAACTGCATGTCATTACTCCCTACTTTATGTGCATAAGAGCATTAAATGCTGTTTGGTTGAGATTAGTGCTGTTAATATAGTGTTAATATGAATCAAGGTTCTGTTTTACGATTGCTTCTTATTACCCAAAGGTTCCTCACCACCTCTGAAGGATGATATCTTTCAAACCTCTGGAGTACATGAGGCTTTTTTCTAAAAGAGTTCACCAGAGTAGAGCTCCCTCAATTTCAACTACGGAACTTGAAGCAATTCAGAGGAATGACTTTCCTCATGTGGTGACCCTACTGAGAAATCGGGCTGCATTGAGTTGTCTTAAGCTATCTGTCCAAGCCTTCAAGTAATACCCTAAGAAATAAATTAACTTTAATCAAGATCATTTACACTTTCATACCATATTTAATCTAAATCTGCAAGATACCTAAATACGTTATACCTTTTGACTGCAGTCAATCTTCCGTTTCCTATGGATGGTTTGTTGTGTGATTATGCAGAAATCTCAGCCAATGGTTTGCATTTCAGCTTGTATCTGCATAAAGTGAGTGGTGCCCCTGCTACAAAACTCATGGGGATTTTCTTCTTTTCTACTTCCTTTTGAAAAACGGGTTAATTAAATTTATAAATTGTTTTCCTAAACAAATAAATGGAGTCCTACACAGGTTCTGAGCTGTGTGTTGGTGTGTATTGGTCACTAATTACTGCCACTGAGACATCAGGCACTGTGATCTCTTTTCCACTCAGTATGACTGATTACTGTTAATGGTTTGTAGCTGACTGCTTGTTTTGTAAGGAATATTTCTAGGGAGCCCAAAAATCTATATTCCTGGGACTTCTGGCATCCTTTTCCATGCTTGGAAGAACTTAATCTGCAAATGCTTGTGGTTTTGTGCTTTCAGTCAGTTTATTCCATGCTTTTTAATGTTTTTCTTCTGTGTAATCAGGGCAGAAGTTGATTCCCTTCTCTTCCTCCCCCACCTTTTTCTGCTATTCATTCTCTGGAAGGATTACATTTTAACT
The DNA here is from genome assembly GCA_004320125.1 of Scolopax mira. NCBI lineage: Eukaryota > Metazoa > Chordata > Aves > Charadriiformes > Scolopacidae > Scolopax > Scolopax mira. The sequence continues at coordinate 187,883 of BJBW01003137.1, forward strand.
GCTAAATGTCAGTAAATGTCAATTTTTCCTTCCACCCCAAAACTTCCATTTTATTATTAAAAGTTATATGAGGGGAAAGTAATCTGTGAGCCATCACTGTTTGCAATTTTTCCCTTTTTCTTCTCTCAGATCTGTTTAGCATTCAATAAATAGAAACTACTTCCGAAGTATGATTAAATTTGCTATTAATCTTTTTCCAAAATACTAAATTTGGAGTTTTGAATATCTAAATGTTTCATTTAATAAGGCCTACATTGAAGAAGAAAAAAGTAAAATTGCTTAAAAAATAAAACAAGTATTTGCATTTGAATTTTTTCAGAAGCCAGGTAGAAGTGTATTCTGTTTCTTCTTTACAGTTGGTGTGCTCCCCAACTAGTTTTTAGCAATTCCTTTTTTTTTTTTTTTAGTAGTTATATAGAAATGTAAGCTCTGGTATATTATTTGCATGTCTCCTGTTTTTTGAAGTTATAGATCTTGTTAGCTCAAAATAAAATACATTGCTTTCCCCTTTTTGCATCTTAGTGTGAGAACACAAGAGCCAAAATTTATATTATTTAGAAAAAGGGGAACAAATAAACATTAATTACTGAGAAGTGTAGCCCACTAGAGGCTTGTTAGTAACCACAAATATATAACAAAATCAAACTTGTAGGATGAGTAACTAAAACAAAAATGTCAGATTCTTTTCTGCTTTTTTTTTTTCCTGAAAGGTCTGTTGGAATTTGGCTTAAATTAGGAATTCAGTTTTGGCCTTATATTTATTTTCTCACTGACTGTGAAAACAGAAGCCAGTAAGCATTGCCATTTTCAGGAAATATTCAGGCTTCCATGCATAATATAAATCAAGGATAGAGGGAAAATCAGTCCCAAAATAGATGGCATGGTATTTCTGCAGTTCAGCAGAACTTCCAGGGTGGCACCTTCCTTACCTCCTCCCAAAGGGCTTCTCTGGGGAGGTGACCCAGGTACCAGGGCAGGAGCAGGTAAGTTGATCAGGATGACGTGGGACGGTGACCTCCCAGATGATAAGGATGTGCTCAACTCAAGCTCTTGGCATGAGGGCTGGAATCTGGAATGAAATGTAGCTCTCAAAGACTCTCCATAACCTGAAGTTACAGCATCTTGTTCTGTGTGAGCAGTGAGGATGTGTGTTGGTAGCCAGCTGATGGGAAACACGAGCAAACTGTTAGCACTGCCTTCCAGGAAGCTTGGCTGCTCCAGGAGCTGCTTCTACACCTTGTACATCACCCTCCTTCCCCTTTCCTGCTCTGGAACTGAGGTCTCTGCTGCAGCCAGAGACACAAGCGTTATAGAAAATGTAGTCTAGGATCAGCCAAATACTCTCAGATGTCTTTAGCTTTGTTGTGTTTATTTAAAATTCTGTTCTATTCTTAAAATGTAATTTGTTGTTAATTGACCCAAAAGTAAGGAAGCATGAAATAAGTGTCTTCTAACTTCACTCATTTTATTGTTCGTTTGAAACGGAAGAATAGGAGGCAGCAAATTACTTATCCATGGACTTTGTGTGGCAAAGAAATAAGGGATGCAAATGATCTAGTGTTGCCCAGTGGAACTGAGGAAATTAAAAACAGATAATAAGTATACTTGAATTGAAAGACAGAGAGATAATGACCTTTGCTGAAAGAGGAGAGCAATCGTGTGAGTCTTAAGAATTATAGATTTTATGATTTTAATTAAAATAAACCAAAATCAGAGGTAGAAAAAATTCACGTATTTTAAAAGCAACATAGTGGCACAATTTTGTATAATATAATGGAGAAATAAAGATAGTGCCTAGTTATGATTATTGAATTTAGCAGGCATTAATAAAGTTAGAAAGACTTTGGCTCTTTACTACAGCCAGTCTTCCTAGAAAGTTGAGTCTGAATTTGAACAAAGCAAATTATGACATTCCAGTAAAAGATGCTGAGGGTTCTGTTAAGTCGTTGCTTCCTCTGTTTTTGTAAATGATTTTCAGGTAGAAGTAAAAGTACAGAAAATAACAGAGTCGTGTAATCAATGCGATGTTACAAAATCAAAACAAAGTGGAAGGCTGTCCAGAAGATGGGAGAAATAGGCAGAAGTAGAATACTGAGAATGATGCAGAGTGATAGTTGAGTATAAGTGTATTCCTTTGGGGGATTAATTAACAACAGCACAGCAGCATATAAAAAGTTAAAGAACCTTCTGTGCAGCTGCACTGGGAGGGAGACACTCAGTTATATTTGGTGCATCAAGGTTCATGTGATTTGTTACAATAGTGCTGGTGTTGGAACTACTGAATGTGTGGACAGAGCCCTCCAGATTGCAGTGTTGTGACAGGTACTGGCTCTCCGGAAAGATGGGGAAACATCAACTCTCTGTGTTGTTCCAAGAGCAGATTGTTCTGGATAAAGGGTATTTGCAAGGGTGAGCACCCATGAAAGCTGAATATATATAGTTTGAAGTCAGCTTCAGGAAAAGGCATCTCAGATAAAATACTGATTGCTTTTTTTTATGCAATTAGCTTCTCGGGCGGCATCAGAGTTAATTGTGGAAAGAAACAAAAATAACTTCCAAAGGCATTGTCCTTGCTCAAGCGAAGTATTTGTTAAGAGAACAGTTTATCTTGGTGAAGACATCAGGACTGTGACTAATGTGATAAATCTTGTATAAAAAGAAAAAAATAGATGTCAGAAAAAAAGCTGATATTGTGAGGTCGGGGCTATGAGTGCTCTTCCCAGGAACTCTGCTGTGCCCCTGGAGAGACGCAGAATTGGGCTGGACAAAGCACCTCCCCACAGGCAGGGCTCAGCTTGGCTTCTCGGTGGGGTTGCCTGGATCTACATGGCCTCTCTCATCTTCATATTCTGACAGGCTTGAAGGATGGTATTTCCTGGGCTTGAACACAAAGAGTTTTGCAAGAATTGTTTTGAGAGAACTTTTTCAACCATTTCCAGTAATACAACTAGAGGAAAAAAATTGTTTTGTCTACATAAAATACAAATCAAGTTTCTAGTGATTTGCCTGTTACTTGGATTTGAAGTTTATTGAGGGGTGAATTTTGTTCTAGGAGTGTCTTGTCCTGTCACCCTTAAAATCAACCCAAGTTCAGCCAAGTTCTAAATTTTTAATGGTCAGTAGAGATGGGTTCAGTTTAACAGCTGAAGTCCATTTGCAGTGCGAGTGCCTCAGGACACAGTGGAGCCTCTTATTTTCCAGGGATTGAATCCCTGCACAACTGAAATCTGTGTCCCAGCTCTGGACACAGGTGCTAAGAGGTGCCATCTCCAGATTTGGTCCCAGAAGAGAAAAATGGGGAGCCAAGAGGTGGAGATTCAGGAGGGGGGAGAAAAGTAGCTGGAGTGTGGGATTTGGAGGTAGAGAAACAGCCCGCAGGAACCAAGGAAAAGCTGACTGAGTGAGGGCTCTGGTACTAGTTACAAGGGGTGGGAAAAGGGTTTGGTAGGAGAGCATGATAGGAATAAGGCAAGGGTCAGGGGTGGAGGTGGGACCAGCAGGAGAGTTGAGTTGGGTGGTTTTGTTTTCAGAAGATAAATAGAAAGCTGCCTAGCATGGAGCTCACCCCTCCAGGCAGGACTGCTTCCCAGAATCTCCTAGTTTCCTGGTTTCTCTCCAGTCATTAATTACCTGTAAAACTCATTGGTATGAAATCTTTTACACCCTCTTATTTATCTGCAGTTGCTATATTCTATGTTATTGTCATTAGCTCCTTTTTTAGCTAATGGCAGAGGTCTGTGCAGTAGACGTGAGCTTTAACCCCGCAGGTAAATCATGAGGACACCAGTATGAAGATGTGCAAGGAGATTTGTTGTTTTCAGAGTTGTTTTGCTGTTGCTAAAAAAAGCAACCCCAAGACCCATGCCACAAAAACTAGACAATTTCATTCACAAACACACAAAACTCCTTCCTAAAGTAACAGTTGGGAAACTGATTTAAGTCACTGAATGTCTTCAGTCAGAATCCCTGCTCTGTATATGCTTTGATTATGTTACACTCTACCACCTTTTGGCCTTTTTCACTGCACAGACACAATTAATAGGTTGTTAAATGCTTGGTTTCAATAGCTGGTTTCATTGTCACTGTTTAGCATACGGACAAGGCTTCTTCAGTTTGTTCTAGACCTACTCTGAAAACAAGTTTTTTCATTTCCTCCTGGTTGTACTTTGTGGTGTTTTCACTATAATACCTGGATCACCATTAATTTCATAACGTTGCTTTAAGGCAAATTAATATTGTCCCTAATTCACATATGAGGAGCAGAGATATAGAATAGGCTTCTAAGAGTGAAAGTATCCACTGAATTTTGGGAGCTCCATTTGAAATATCTGAGATGCAGGTGGCTTGATGCAGCTCTGTATCCGCATCCTGACTTGCATCCCAATAGTTCAGGTTGTACTCTGTCTGTTGTAAGGATGAAGTTGAAGAGGAAGGAATAGTGTAAAATAATACTGTGTTTAACAGACGCATACAAAGGAAGCGGTATTGAGGTTATTCTTGGAAGTCACTAATATTAGAAGGTCTAAAAGTGGAATTTTAATCATGTTATGAAATCCGTATTTTCTTTTTGTTAATTATCACGGAGGCCTGTTGATAGCAAGAACAAGATAGCCATGTTTCCTTTTTATCTGCCACATTTTATTTATTATGTATTTATTGAGGGGATATTAAATGGTTCAGAGAAAACAATTTAGAGAAACAACAGACTGATGAAATTGGTTAGTTATGCTGTACACATGGAATTTATAGTATCAGGATTTATTACAGCCTCTGTCATGTCTGTGTTGGAGGTTCTCAAACAATTTATGCCGAAAACACTTTGTTGCACTACATGAGGAAAGTGACATCCAGAGATGGTTTTTGTCCCAAAAGAAGTCTGTGACCCAGAAAAGGATCTGAGATTCGTGAATCCACTTTCTTAAGGGCAAGGGCATAGCCTCTTACCATGCCATAGCAGTTCATATAGGCAACGATGTATTTAAATAATTCTGGCAAAAAAATCCGTGGTGTAATCTTACAGACACTTTCCAGGGCCAGAAACTGCAGAAAACTTGCACTCCATGCAGCATGTGAAGACTGTATCACACAACAGCTCTCAATAAACAATTCTCAGAGATTCAGCTGCTGGTAGGGTTATTTTTACTTCTACTATCAATCACTTCCAATAAAGTGTCACTATTCTTCCTCTTTCACTGAAGCCTTTCCAGTGAAAACTGCAACTTGGGCCTTGCCTGCTTTAATGCTGATTTTTTAATTATTTTTTTTTGGTCAGGATTATGCAAATAAGAGGATGGAGCTTTCTTTTTTTTTTTCTTCAATTTGTTTTACAACAGTTACCTCATTTGCCTTGGCTGGATCAGAACTTGAGGTTTTTGAACTGCCGGGCGGTTTCTTTTATAGGCACTTCTAGGGGTGTGTGTGGTGGCTACACCACCACTGCCACTGGTCCTGGTGGGATAATAAGCTATATAGGCTGCATTTTCCCTTTTTAATTTCTAGTGGCATGCTTTTGTCAGCTTAGCTGTGTAGAAGAATATTAATGTATCTGAAAATCCAAACATCGCTTGGGGTTTTTAAACTCACAGCCCTGCGTGTTCTGAACAGCAAGAAGAGCCCCCATGGGATGGATGGGCTGGGACAGAGGGAGGGAAGACACAGGATTGTGAGCTTCTGTGTTAGCTTTACCCAAATAATAAAAGCTTGGGGACAGTCTGAGCTAAAGGTACACTAAATAATAGACACACTGAACACGTTTGTTTATTAATATAAGGAAATCTATGGCCAGAGTATTTATAGGCTAACAGCATGGACACTGGCAAAGATAGAAAGAGGAATGTGATTATTGATGGGATATCCTGAATTTTGGGACCGGCAGCAGCAAATGTTTTTTGAAAGGTTTTCATAGTCAGAGGAAAGGATGTTATCAAACATGGCCTAGATGAAATTTAGACTGAGGGGAACTGCAAGTACCTACAGCACTGTACAGTATTTGCAATCTATAAATCTGTAACCTTTAGATTTGATAGTATCTTTGCAGAACGGAACCTTTAAAGTTCACCTTCGTAGTGCCAGAGAGCAGTGCTGGATCCGAGGATTTAAATATCTTTCTCTGGCTTTTGCCAGATATTGTTGAGCTTTGTCCCTTTTGCAAGGTATGTAAGACAACTGGGTGGCTGTATCTGTGAGACAACTAAGCTATTGCATGTCTTGCAAAACAGCAGGGGGTTCATGGCCAAGGCCTGCAGGTTCTCCAGGGGAACAGAGCTCTGAAGAGGGGGGACACACATGTTCCAAGGACATGGAGGCTGCGCAGCCTTAAAAGTTGCAGCCAAGGGCTTTTTTCAGGCAGACCAAGAGGTGGGACTGTGGGTTGTGGCTAAACGTAACAATTTCAAGCTCCCAGATGTGCCTCTAAAGGAGATGATGAGCTATGTTCCTCACTTCATTTGATGCACATTCTTGGATTTGTTTTTGTTTAGTTCAGCTTCCCCAAATAATTGCTTTATTCAAATCTGCAGCTGTGTGCTGTATAACCTTTCATCAGACTTGTAACTTGTGGCTGAGCAGGGACCCTCCTTAGCTATACTGAACCTATCAATAAGGTGGGTTGCTTGGGGTTTGGCTGGGGTGTTTTTGGTGCTGTTGTGTTGTAGCCAGAATTGTGGTCACAAAAAAGATGCTCTTAGTCATTTGAGTAAGCATCCAGGCTTCAGTTATGTTTCTGCAGCCAAGCATTATTTCATCTTTCTCAAAAGGCAAGAGAATTTTTCCTTCTGATACAGAGGCTGAAACAGCCTTTATTAGAAATTGCCTTGGTAAGCGTGTTACAGAGTTATGAAAAGGCTTCACTTTCATATTCTAGCTCCCGTGTTCTTGTCTTTTCACTGAGGACTTACAGGGATAAATGAGTGAAATGGACAGAGGTATTTGTGTAACAGCCCTTTGGGAAATGAGGAATAATGTTTTTCCAGTAGTGCTTGCTATGTCAGCCTGTGTTGTAGAAAACTAAGTGCAGCTCTCGCGTGGCATCCCTCAGAGACCCTCTGAGTCTGAGACCCCCCAAAGTCCTGCTGTGCAGCTCTCCACTTCTGCCAGGACTTGTGAAACTTAGCTTATGGGGGTCTGGTTTTGTCAGATCTCTAAATTCCCCTCACGCTGCATGTAATTAGTGTGTGTACCCCCAAGGAGGTTTTCTTGCTTTTCCTTTCACAGTAACTGTTTTTAGAGATACCTGCCTTAAAACTGAACAGGAAATGATACTTTGACTCTAGGAAAACTTTATCAAATACAAATACAAAAACTCACATTTTCTACATTTAGAAATACCCAGGAACTTCAAAAACTCCTCACGAGAAGTGAGAATAGCCATATCCAACCCAAAATAGACTGGTTCCACTCAACTGGGATCTGAGAAATTGAGGGCTGTGTCTGTACTTTGCTAACTTGTGTGTCAGTAGTGGAAAATGGGAGACATAGCACACTGTAGACAAGCAAGGAGCTCTCTGGAAGAGTTGCAAGGACTCAGGTAGTGAAGACCCTGATCTAATTGAGGCAGAGTGAGGATCTGCAAGTGGGTTTCTGCCCTCAGGCTTAATAGGCAAATCAGCTGTTGGTTATCTGATATGTAAATACAGGGTCTCTTGGGGGTCTTGAATGGTGGCTCTCTCCAGGATCTAAGACTATTTTTCCACCAATCTGTTGTATATTTTCACATGGAACCTTTTAGTTTTGATTAAAATAGTTCTAATCCTGCAGTTGGAGATAAAGCTTTGATGAGAGATAGAGCTGGCAGATAATTATCAATTCTGGTAGAGCACCCCTTCCCGTGTTCAAAATATCACAGCTTTTTTTTCAGAATAGTCAACTGCTAAGAAGAAAACAAGACTTCAGGAGCTTTAAGGTTTAGTGCATTAAGGTTTAAAAAATGTCTCCAGATCATCATTTGGTATCATCATTTAGTATTAAGTGTTTTGAAAGTGATTGCATTTGAGCCTGTACTGCGTAGTTGTATGATGAAAGCAATGTATCACTGCCTTGAGATTCTTTCACTGGACCTTCAGGAATTCTCCTCCCTCACCCAAAAGAGGGTAAAGAAGGTTGTGGTGATGGAGGTGCTGAGCTGAGCTGGTCTCTTGCTGGTTGTGAGCTGCCCTTACAACTTTCACTAGTAACTAATGGGGAGCAGGAAAGTCACAAGTGTGCCTGTGAATTTGTACAAATAACCCCCTCCTTCATCTTATGAGACATAATTATCAAATGGTGAGGCCCAACCCAACCCAGAGATGGTTTCTAAAGGTTTTCAAAGTGCCCAGTTCTTGGAGAAGTGTTATGGGGCCATGTATAAATGAATATATGAGCATTTTTGGTGGATAGGAGAGGGATTAACCCACGCAAGTTGAAATTACCACCACCTGACAGGTCTTGGATAAAATCCTGCATATTAAGCAGGGATCATCCAGGTCTTGCAGAGTGCTGCATGGTGATCAAAATCTGCAAATTGCCTTTACCCTCCCTGTCTCCACTCGGGGATCCATCTTCCCCACGGATGGGGAGAGCTTCACAGCTGAGTGAAACCTTCTCCCCTCGCTGCTGCCCCCTGCGAGGCGCTGAACCAGCTCTGTCGGAGAGACCAGCAGCTGCAGCTCAGACAATCTGTTCCTCCAGTAACATCGTTTTAGAGTTTTCCTGATGCCCTGATGTGTCACGTCCAGGAGAACGATACCGGATGGCACATGGCTTCTCTGAAATCATCACCTTAGAAGTCATTAACACTTTCATGGGGCAGCTGTTTCCCCATGCTAAGGTTACTTGAGATTGGGCAGGTGACTTTAGGCCTGGAAGATCCCAGTCCCTTTTCTCTGTTTCCCCAGCTTTCTCTCTCCCTCCTCCCCCTTCCTCAAGCCCAGACTTCTCTCTTTCAGACACCCTGACTTGTGGAAATGAGCCAGCGTTGCAGTGTACCACAAGCAGATACTGCTGCAGGGAGGTGGGGGGGATGGACAGTGCCTTAAGAGAGGGAAACGGATGTATGTTTTGGCTTGGAAAGATGAAAAGGATTGAAATTCCTGGAATTATTTTTGTTCAGCAGTGCTTTTGCTACATCTAATTTTATCTGACCCCTGTGCAGTCCTCAGTGTGGTGTCACTTTAACATCAAAACATTAGACTTCCAAATATTCTTGGGATCCTCCTCCTCCTCCTCTTTGCATGTGTGGTCATGAGGCAGCCAACACAGGACAGGGAGGAAATCTCTTCAGGAATGTGAAGGAAACATTGATTTTGGCCAAAAAAATGCCCTTCCATTTAAGCTGCTCTACTCTACCTTTGTGGTGTCTGGCTGCTTTTGTCATCTAGTTGCAGGGAATGTGAAGCAGTTCTTTAACATCTGTCAAAGAAATGGAACATGGGAGTCCAGGAGGGAGCCTGCTGCTCCCACCTCTTACTCCACAGCATATCCTGAGTATAGGGAAAATCTCCAGGGGGAGATGCTAGGTGGTTAAAACCTGAAATAAAGTGGCCAGCAAAACAGAAGGATGTTCCCTGCCCTCTGGAGCTCAAGGGAAATACTGTCTGCTTGTCCAGAGTGGCTGGGAGCAGGGACTTGCCTGGGGCTAGTAGTTCTTGGCTGTTGAAGAAGAGCTTCCAGGGGTTTGGTGCTTGACAGGTGGGGGGAGGGTGGGCAAATGGACTGGGCAAATAGCTGAACAGGTTTGGGTGAAGAAGAGAAGCTGTGATTCGGGAGGGGTTTAGATTAAAAGGATGAAGCATTTATGTGGTATAGGGATCTTCCTTAAAGGCAGCTTGCGTGGTGGTTCTTGAAGGTTTCTGGAAGGAGCTGGGAAGGACTGTGTATGAACTGACAGCTCCCAGTTGTGTTCTAGGAAGTGTGTTTTCCAGTGTCCTGGATATTAAAGAGCACTTAATCAAACAGTGAGTGCTGTAAGGTATTAAGCTGCTTCAGGAGTGTGCTGAGGGGCTCGGGAGAAAAGTATTGCTTTTGATTGCCAGATCCTGATGCTGTTGTGGCGAAGCAGAGCTGTAACCCTGGCTAAGCCAGCACACCCAGCAAAATGAATCAATGGGAATTGCAACATAAATAAAAGTTTTACTGCACTGTCACTTGCTTGTGTTCACTCCGTCTGCTGAATTCCCTCTTTCCCCAGTTTATTTCTTTCCTATGTAGTAGTTTACTTGGCTTTAGAATATATATTCAGACAAAATAAGCACAAGAAGTCTTGGGAGAGCAATTTACTTTCCTCTTTCTCTTAATGGCTTCCTTTACATTTCTAACCTCTGCTGAATGCTGTGTGGTTTTATTCCCATTCACAGGCACACCATTCTCTGTCATGTCTCTTCTGTACATGATAAGCAGTTCCAGGGATCTTCATACCTGATGGACCTTTAACCCATCAACCACTGAGCTGTCTTCTGAGCTGTGACTTCAAAATAAATACAGATCTGTGTTTGAAAATGCTAACAGCAGAGCTTGCACAAATGTGAGTGTGAAAACATACATAGCAGTGATTTGAACCACTAGAGAAATCTTACAGATGTCATTGCTGAAGATTTTAGGGCTTTGTTTTATTTTTGAAGACAAGTTTCCACAGGTGACAGCTTTCAGGAGTGAATGTTTGACATTACCCTGGGCAGAGTCACTCCAGGTACGTTCCCAAGAGCTGGGTGAAATCCCAGCATCTCTTCTGTGAGGGACGTGAGGTACAGTTGCTGTCAGTGCCACTGATGTCTGGGATTTAGCAAGTGTCCTCTTAAGATAATGCTTAAAAGAAGTAGATGAACCCTGTGGAATGGGAGAAGGAAGACTGGAGAGTTCTTTGTTTATTTCTGGGTTCTTGTGTTGGTTTGATTTAGGAATAGTTGAGATAGATGGTGCAGCAGAAAAGAGACACACTGCTTGGGCTGGTAGGTTATGTGACAAAGTACAAATGACAGTGTAGAAAAATGAAATGTGAAAGGAGAAGAAGAACAGCAATACATCAGAAAGAGCTGTCCTGGGGTGGCGTCGTGCCAAGCTTTGCATGCATGGGTGATAATCTTAAATTCACGTGGAAAGGGAGGGAAGTCAGCTAGAAGAGAGTTTAAGTGTGCAGGCAGTGGTAAGAGAAAGTGGTATCTTCATTCTGAATTGCCAAATGATGGGACAAATGTAGAGGACAGCACGGGTGCAGTTGTGGGGGGAAGCTCATGGAAGGTATTAACTGTCAAAAAATGGGGCTGGGGTGCAGAGCATGGAAAGGGCCTACAGCAGGAATCCAGCACAGACCCCAGAGAGCCTCTGGGTACTGGGGCAGGATGTCACAGCCTTTCTGGGAGTTCTTGAGTGATTTAATCTTCACGACTGTAGTCACACATGCCTGGATTTCTTGCTGGGAAGAAGGCTGGGAGGCAGCATGGGCTTGTCTTGGAGCTACTGTTATCTGTCGTTAGAGATTAAACATGTTGCTAATTTTTGCTTCTACCCTGTTCAGCATTATCACTTCTGTGATAATTTTGATACCGCTTTACTAGTATGAAGAGTAGGAAAGGGAGCATAAGACCTAGATCTTCTCAGTACTTCTTTTTTAATGTCTGTGCCTTCTGCCACATCCTGCTCCGACAAAGCTGTGTGTCGCCTCGCTAAACTTGGTATCATTGTCCAGCTGTTCCACACAGCTGTACAGATGGGTTTCATGGCAGTTAGCACCGAAATGGGCATTTAGCACTCTGAATAACATCTGTGATGTTTGCTCTTTCCCCTTCTTCCTGTGGAAAATGTCTATAGACCGCAATGGCTATTACTGCTAGAGTAATTAGGGGCTTTTTGTGTTTTGTGTTTGATGGTTTGGTTATTTTTTAAAAAAATAAAAACAGAAGTGTAAGGCTACATCTATAACAAAAATGTCATGTCATTGGGAGGGAGGTTGTTAGGGGTGATTAAAATGGAACTCATCGACTGTGGCTGACAATATTAGAAAGCGTGTGAGAAGGTCACATCCTGGCAGACACACTTTCTGTCCCATTTCACGACCTTGAAAAGCGCTGGTATGTTTTTTGGAGGTATTGCTCCATCACAGTTACTGCACAGGAGGAAGGCACAGGTAAGAAAATACAACTGGGACCTGAAAAATCCAAATGGGCGAGTTTTTTTTGTTGGCTATAGTTCTTGTGAAAATCTGTGTCTCAGTCCCAGATTGGCCCCCAAAACAGCTCCGGCTCTGGTAGAGGCAAGATGTGTCCTTACTGTGGAAATTTCATTATGGCAAGGGACCAAGACTTTTGGCCATAGCGTATGTTTCAATGTTATAAGTGATATTTTATATGCTTCGATTCAAATCTACAAAGGTGTTAGACACCTAGAAGACCAAGATTATGGTCTTGAATTTGTCTTAGTGTTCTATGAGTAGCTAAAGTCAAAGCAGAGGGAAAGTTTGATGGGCTGATGATCTGAGGAGGTGCCATAGCATCTTACATTGCTGACATTTTCTTAAACAGCAAAGTTTCAGAAGCAAGCTCTGTTACTTTTGACCAGCCAAGGATTGAGATTTATGAATTACTGAAGCCAAGTCACCTGAATCTCTGTTATCAGAATTTATGAACTCATAGCTGGCAGGAGGGAAATTTTTGTTGAGAGCTTTTTCCCTCTTTTTCTTTTCAAAGGAAAACCTCATATCAGGCACTAGAATGAAACCATAAAGTAAAAAGTGTCATAATTTTCAGATGGGAGTTTAGATTTGCTTTTCCTCAACTCAAAAATTCAGGAATTTGGGGTGTTGGACTAGATAATCTGGGTCCAGAGGTCCCGTCCAAACCCATATCATTCCGTGATACATTCTGTGAAGAGTAAAACCAGATTATTTTAATGACAATCCCATATTGTTGTTGGTATTTATGCCATGTGAGGGTTTGGAAAATTTGGCCTCGTGCTGGTTCCCCTGAGCACGCTGCAGGCAGAGCAATGTAGGCACATCTGGCTGAACTCTCATGTATTTTAGGGGCCACAGCTGCCAGGTGTCCTGCGCTGTGTGCATGTGGGCACTGTAGTCAAAATCCTGCTGGAAGGAAAGAGATGATGGCTTTGCTGGTGAAGAGCATCTCAGCACGGAGCAAAGCCCTGTCAAGGTCCTGCAGACCAAAGTTCAGACTTGGAAAGAGAGTGAACACAAATCCTGTGTCTTGCCTGTTTGTCCTGCATTTCTGCCTGTCCCAGGAGAAAAAAAAAAAAAGACGTTTTAAAATGAAGTTAGGAAAGACCTCTAGAGCACTTCCCCATTTCTTTCATCTTAGATGGTCATAATATGCATATTAAAGAATCAAGGAAAGAAAGGATATTTTGCAGTGGGGGGGGGGTTCAGAAAGGGCTTTGCAGCAGGTCTCCCCGGGTGCTGAGTGTTGACTGTGGGTATGAAATGCAGTTGCCAGTGCTGGTTAAACAGCAGCGTTTGGTGGGGAAGGCAGAGGAGCAGATCTCTAAACCTTCTTGTATAAACAAGCATTTGAGGATGTTTCTGCCTCCAAACAGCGTGTTAGTAGCTGTTGGTGATTTATTTTTTTTTAAAATACAATGGCAGTATTTTGAATGTAGCTGGTTTGTAGCCTGTCATGACTGAGTAAAACTGGGATCTTAAGGTGCCAGTAAGAGTTATTTTTTCCATCCACACAGTAGAGCAAGCACAGTATTAAAATGCAAAGTAATCTTATGGTTGTGACAAAACGCATAGCATGCTTTTCATTTAAATCTATATATGCCCCATAGTATTGAATGGACAGTCACGTACTTTGGGGAACTGCAGTTCAAATAGCTTCATGTAATATTATCAAATTATTTAACAGGACAGGCTAATGGGTGTGTTTTGCTCGTTTTTGTGCTTGCCTTCTATGGTAACATCGTGTGTGCAAGGGGATACGTTTGAAATGTATACTGGCCCACTGCTTTGCTATTTCAGCTGGTTTTGCCATATCTCCTCTAACATTTATGAACAAAGACAGTTGACCTTTGCAGAATGAATGGCTAGATGCATGTGTAATTAGAAAATTAATAGTGGTATGTCTCATTTATTTACCTCAGGTTGTAGAGTCATACTGAATGCCTGGTGGTGATTTGAATACTGCTACAATAAATAAAATTCAGAACCACCCCAATGTTATTTTTGAGAGACCTAATTGATTCACTGCAGGAGGGAAGGAGGCTTGAAGCAAAATAATATTTATGTGGTGTGTGATCTCTGGGGATGGCAAAGTAGGAGTGCTGGGAGAGCTAAATCCTTCAGCAGATTTTCTCCATGTCCAGTGCACAAACTCTTACAAAAGAGCACATCTCTCTGTTAACCTATTTTCTTTTTTTATCTTTGTCCATTCTACTCTTTCTTGGGTTTCCCCCCTTAACATGTGAGCTTAAGAAATGTGAAGCCTTGTGTGTGTCAGCAGGAAATTGGGTCCGGAGTGTGACTCTGACACCACAGGCAAGCGGTTCTCTCCGAGGCCTCTTCTTTCTCGCTCAGGCTGGCGTGGTACCAAAGATCTGTGGTAGCTTTTTGCCATTTCAGAAGATAAGCCAAGTACCCACTGGAGGTCTGGGGGAAAGAGGTGGATAGAGAAGGGTCTCTCCACGTGAACAGTAAAGCCCTGGTACTCGATAGGCTGAGAGAGAGGATTAGGTATCTCAGGCAGGAGAGCTGTGAAACGCATCTTCTTGGCTGTCTCTATTATTACCTTTGGAAGCCCACCTCTGGGACTGGCTGTCTACCTGAACGCTGGGGGAGATACCAGTTAATGCCAACTGTGGTAGCAGCTTGGACAACTCTGCAGGAATTGGGATGACAGTTTGTTTCAATGAAGCCTCCGAGCGGATTTAATTTCTAACAGCCTAAGCTGGATTTGAAAATAAAGCAGAAAAAGGAAAGATTTAGTGATGACCCACCTGCGCCTACCCTGATTTTATCCCTTGTCTATTGACTGATGCTCCAGTACTAAATCATTCCAGCAGAAATTTATTCTGTTTTTTATTTTAAGAAAAAATTCAGTGCTTTCTTTGGGATTTGCATGTGTGGATTTCCCTGCTTGCTGGGCTGCCACTGCAAAAAGACACATTTCTTGCTGCAGCTTGACTGAGTGGCAGTGCTGATGCGTGAAGAAGAAAACCTTGATAATTTCAATTCCTTTAGCATTCTAACACAAACCATGGCCTTATCCCTTTTGAAGAGATCTGGGAACAGATAAAGATTGTTAACACTGAATTAATAGATGTAGTGCAAATAATCAGGATGTAATAGAAGACAAAATGTCCAAAACCATAGTGATAGCTCTTTTTTTCTCCCCCCCCCCCCCCTTCTTTTTGTTGCATAGAGGAGGGAGGAGATAAAGGAAACATTATCCAAGACTCCTTTTGCCATCAACCCCTCTTGAATAAAGAACGACTGGAAGAGCTGCTCTGCAGCAAATGGTGTTAGTTTCTGTGCATCAGCGTGATTTTAGATTCCAAGGCTTATTTGTAGGATTCAGCATTTTTGTAACAGCTACATGCAAAAAGGAAAGGAAGCAAAAGAAGTTAGGCATTATCCACTTATGCCTGGGCAGAGACATATTTTTCCAGCTTGAAAAATAAATAAAGCTATACTTAAGTGCCTATTTATCATTATAACATGTTGAGGACCCCTAGGACTGAAAGCTTCTGCTGGTCCCATTTCTGTTTTAGTAATGGGAAGCGTTCCTGTGAGGAAAAAAGCATAAAGATTATAGAACTGATTGTCTATTGAAGGAGAGTTCAGATTCTGGAATTGGTGCAAGTAAGTAAAAGATGCTTGCAGTGTCAGATGCTGCTTTGATGAGCCATGTGCAATAAATGAACCTATAACAGGTCTGATCCGAGCACCCCAACTGTTTGGAGATAGGAAGAACTGCTGAAGTTTAAAAGAAATAAAAAAGCCTATGTGAGGGTCTTAATCCGCCTATGTAGGGATCAGATGGCAGGTGTCATAGTAAGCGGTGTAATTTGCTAGTGTATGTTAAAGAGAAAGTCACACAGAGAAGTCAGTGGTTCCTGTCCTCAGCCTGATTCGTACCTGTGCCCATGGATCTCTTCTCTCCTTCGTGTTACACTTTCAGAGTCCAGAAAATCACCCGCTGCTCCCTGGAGTCCTTAGAAGGCTATTTCCTGTATAGATCAGACCATTAAGGTATGAGGGTTCCTGCTGTCCTTCCTTGCTTACACTACACTGAATCGATGGAGAAGCAATTACAAGATACTGTGTCACTTTTTAGTCTCTTTTTTTTTTTCTATCAAGAAATCCTGCCCAGGGAGAAATTTCACAGAGCTGGCCTTCCATCCTGCACTTCAGAATTTGTTTTGTTTTGCAGGCATTTGCTAGCCTGAGCTAGGCCATTACCCCAGAATTTAGAGTTCAGGCCTCCCTCCACCCCCAGCCCCTGAATTAACAGGGCATCCTGGAGCATCTGCTGACATCTGAGCTGCTATTCCTCCAAAGCAGGAGAGCACACCCCATGGCACAGCTCCCTTCCCTCTCCAGCTTCTCCAGATCCTGAGGAGAGCTGTGTGAATCACTAGGGCTTAGGGCTCTAGAGCACTTGCACTTTCTTGCCTTCCGTTGCCTCTGTCTTTGATCTCCCTATGAATACTTGCTTCATCTGCTTCTTTTAGGCAGTGGTTCAATAATGCTAAGCTCCAGCAAAATTATAGTTTTCTACTGTGCAGCTCCTGTTTCCAACTGTGTTTCCTGACCAGAGACACAAGCTGCTCTCGCTGTCACACAGAGGTTGCTGTGCAGCGTGTGTTGGATTGCTGGCTCCATGAAAAAATGGGAAGTGTTTAAGAGTTGTTTAGATGTGGTGTTGGGGGGATATCGTGTAGGGAAAAACTTTGTAGAGTAGGGTAGATGGTTGGACTCAATGATCCCAAGGATCTTTTCCAACCTAAATGATTCTAGGATTCTGTGTTTCTTAGGTTCATTTTGAAGCTAGGTCGGTTCATGATCCTGCCCACAGCCCATCATGACAAGCTGTTACTCAGCTGAACCTCGTGGGAACTCTGAGGGGATGACTTGGGGCTCCTTGAGATGATCCTGTTTGACAAAGCTGCTCTTTCCTCAAACCAGTGTGAACCAGTAGTTCTGGAAAACTTACCTGAAACTCCGGGTTTGTTCACAACTGCCTCTGCACTTTTGTAGAATGTCAGGGGAACCTGGTCATAGTCTTATCAAAGCTATTGCAGCAGTGGAAGCACAGCCCACTTCATTCCTCAGGCTCAGAAAGATGGCAAAATGTGCATTTACGGTTTTTTGTAAATTTGTTAAGTTTAACGACAGGGCTAGAATTTCAGTCTATGTTTCTAAACCTTCACCTAAATTCTGCAGATATCGGTGCTTTCAACCCTGCCTGGCTTTAATTTTATAGGTGTCTGCGTCTCTAAGATGTCTTAGAAAGTAGTTATGACTTCCAGTTTTAGCCATAAGGAAAAGATTGAATTTATTTTTAAGGCTCAGAAGGAGAAATCCAAAGGTTAACAGTTGGATGATATATCAGATGTTGCTTGCTATGTGTATCTGCTCTTTATTTTTGCATTTCCTTTTCTCTGCTTCTCCAGGTGTCATCTTGACATGAGTACATTGAAGCTTGGCACAAAGGAATATATGAAACTTGCTTGTAGGGGTGGAGAAAAGAAACTGCACCATCCTTATGTGTATCAAAATGCCTAGTAAAAGCTCTTTAAAGAGTGAGAATTCAATTCTGTGAAATAGTTTTGATGAGCATTTGGTACAAACATGAAAAACATCGTCTCTGCACACTGTGCAAGATACACACATTATAGAGCAATTAACATTAGTAAAGAGACTGGTTATGTCTAATTAGTGGCACAGGATAGGTGAGAAGGTTTTTGAAGTGTCCTGCTCAGAAGTGGCACTAATCCAGTAATATCCAAGCAGTAAACTCTGTAGTGCTTTTCTAAACGGCCTGGTTAGACCTGAGGGTGTTTGGGCTTTGATGTGGCACATGTAATTTAATGAACTTTTAAAGAGACCTCTAGGCAACAGCCCAAACCCAGGAGGGCAGAGTGGAAAATGCTGATGGACAGTCCTACTGAGCTAGAACACAGCGTCTGTGAACGAAAGCTGCTGAATGGGCTGAGGGCTGAAAGAAGTAAAGCAACTGCTCTTGGACTCACTAATGGGCTTTTTGTCCAAACTGGAGCCATCTCTTTCTTGAGGAAGTTATTTGTGTTGGAAATCAGGCCACAGCCAGGCTGGAGCAGGAAGGAAGAGGCGGGTAGTTAGTGATCTCAACAGGGTGTGCTCTGGGTGCAGAATGACAGCTGTGGAAGAAGTAGGTTGGCTGGGAGGGCATTGAACTCAGCAAGAAAGCTCCTCCAGCTCCTTGCACCACTGTGAATCTGGTGTCGTGCCAGAGCCTTTGGGGCAGAGCTGAGGGGGCTGCGGGGTGGTCACGGTGGTGAGGCTCATTGCCCGTTCAGCTGAGGAGCCATCAGCCCTCCTGAGGCTGCTCACCCCCTCCCGCAACCTCTCTGTGCTTCACAAAAATGCAAAAATGTGCACTTGGCAGAGGAATATTTGTCACCCTTTTCCTGTTCCTAGCCTGGAAAAGAAGAGAAGCCTCTTAACCTTCTGTCCAGTAGTTCCCAAGTGCTTTCCCAGCATTTCATGAAGTGTTACGGGCCTTTCCTGCCACGTTACTGTGTGTTGCTGAAAGGGATGTTCAAGCAGCAAAGAAGCGTAAGGTGGTTTTGTTTGTTTTCAGTGATGCAAATTGTCTGTCTTGGAGTCAGTAAAGGAACCAGAATTTGCTTCTTCATTCTTGAGACCTTCAAATCGTGTGTTTCCCTGTATGGAGAGGTGCCTGCAACACCATTTGTGCCTTAGCTTGGCAGTTGGATGAGTGAAATCTCATTTTCTTGGGCTGATTCATAGGCCCCTAATGACAAGTTACATGTTAATACTTGTTGTCAGCTATTATCATTAGTTGTGTTTTGGCTGGGACCTGATAGCAAACACAAGTGAGAAGAGCTCCAGGCTAAGACCTGATAGTGCAGCAGTGATACTTCTTGTTTGCCTGTTTGACAACAGTTCCCCACAGTTGTTGTAGGCCTTTTCCAAGACAAACAGGTCAAGGTGGTTGCTCTTTGCTTATTTTTTGTTCTGTTTCAGTGCATTTGGCAATGCTTTATATGGCATCAGTTTTGTTGCTGTTCCATTGTAACAATGATTATTACTATAGGACATAAAGTATCAAGCTCAGGGGGCAGCCATATTGTGTAGGAACTGTATGAATATGCTGTAGGGAGGGAGTCTCTGTCACAAAGTGTTAATGGTGTCTAGAGAGACATGGTGGAGAAGAAAAGGCATGATTTAGCAATGTGCCCCTGTTGTGCAAAGACTCAGTTCTTCAAATGGGAAGGGACACATTTCTTGTGTACAAGGTTGCAGGATCAGGAAAGATGAGCTCTTACTCCCTTCTAGAGATTAGCGCCTTTAAAATAAGTTTCCATTGCATGTGACAGAAAGCTCAAGCATCTAGATAGTCAAAGGCCCCTTTATGACCCTGATGCCATCAGAAATTTGTGTAGTATTTAAGCAGTAGATTCAGATTCCCTGTGAAAGTCCATATTGTTTTAAATCTCACTGAACTTTAAGAATTTGCATTGCACCTAAAAGTGTCTTCTTCCGGTGGCTGGGGGGCAGGTGGGAGGCTCCTTAGCAGAGGGATTCTCCTCTGTTTGTAAGTACTGCAAACAAATAGACAAGTAGAAAAAAAATATTGCTCTTTCCTATCCAGCAGTGGGTGAGATAGTTCTGTCTCCATCTCAGATTCCAAATCACTCCTCACTGCCCATCAAGGTCCTTCCAGTTCCAGGGACCAATTGTTTCTATGTTCCTCAATCTAGGAAGCTGGACAGGCCAGAGCTGGTGAAAGTCTTGTGATGGAGTGACATCCTTTGACTGGAGAAAGTGCTAAGAGTAGCCTTTGCCACCATCTTTGAGCTCAGATACATGTAGGTGCCAATTCAAAGGAGAATTTTGCTGGCTCACTGACATTGCTGTCTCCTATTTCTTTACAGCTCCTGTACGACAACCCAAAAGCCCGACAGGAAGTAGAATATCATTGGCGAGCATCAGGGTGTCCCCACATTGTCCATGTCCTGGATGTTTATGAGAATATACATCATGGAAAGAGATGCCTCCTCATTGTCATGGAATGGTATGGACCAGCAGCAGCCCCCCAACCCCCCCAAGCATTGTTCTCTGAGGGAATGGAGGGAGTGGGAGATGTGTTGGCTCAGATGAGGGTTAGGTGACCCTTCTCAGCAGCGCGGTTTTGGTTTGCATAGCAAACCTTTTGTTTTCTGTGTGGGCCTGGTAGGGAAATGTATAGCTGTTCCAGTCACAGAATCACAGAATCTTCATCTTGTGTGATGAAAGAATGAGGAACCTTAACCAGAAAATAAATTTTCCTTGTACTCCATGATAATTGCTCTCATTAAAGCATTGACTAATTAATACAATCTTGAAAGATATGTCAATACAAATAGGATGCACTTTGACTGTGCTTGCTTTCTAACTTCAGATGCAAATCCTATGATCTGACATGATACTTTTTGCTACTATTTTGACTCTCACTTTTCTTGTTCTCTTCTTTATCTGTAGTACCACAGTTATTGTCTTCACTGGGGACAAATTAATAATTCTTCTCAGTATCTTTGCTTCCTTCTTTCTTTTTTCTTCATCTCTAACCCTTATATAAAACAAGGTTACTGTCAGCCTCCCTGAGCCAGTGATTCTGACTTGCCAACTATGTGTATCATGTTTCTTGTGCCAGGGCACATTAGACCGAAGCATGAAAACTCTTTGGTCTTGTTTTATTTTCAATTTATTCCATGTCAGAATGGCTTTGTGCAGTGATTCAAGTGAGCGTGATGTTTAGGAAGCGTTGGCTTAGGAGCCCTGTAACACCTTCTAATCTGTTCCTGTGTGATTATATGGTTGTACAGTCAGGTGTTAATTTGATCTTTTCTCCTCATGCAAGGTGGGGTTTTTGTGTTCTTTATTTCAGTATGGAGGGAGGAGAGCTCTTCAGCAGGATCCAGGAGAGAGGAGATCAAGCTTTCACTGAGAGAGGTGAAAAATCACAAGTTTTATTTTTAAAGTTTGTGAAAGATTGCTTCTCCCTTTCTCTATCCCCCTGCTTAGTTCCCTTACATGAATTTTTCTTTGATTTGATTTTTGTTTGTAGTTTTAAAAATTTCTTGGGTATTTTATTTTATTTTATTTTTTTATGTTTTTATTGTCTATCCAACTCTGTATTAAATGGTTATTTGTAAAAGTGCCTGAAAATCAGGAATTGCCAGAATCGGCCAAGTTCAGGCACAATGTGGAAGGTTTAGAGGAAAATTCTTCTTACAAATCATTTCTGAACCACTGCAGCCTCTGTTACTCCAGTCCCTGGTCTCCAGCCAGACCACCTTGAACATGATCAACGCAGCTCCTACTGTGATTTCTCTTCTGGCTGTCCCTCAAGCAGCATCACTGTGCACAGCTATACTGTTTGGTGATGAATATAATGAGCAAATCACATTTGATGAAACATCTCTTATTCAAGGGTTTTAAAGTACTGCTTGACAGGAAGTGTTATTAGCCACACTGTAAACAAGCCTGCTCATCTATCATAGGGACTATGTGTAAGCTTAAAGACCTGCTGTGAGTCAGTGCCAGAGCTTGCAATGGAATGGTCTGGGCATTTTTATTGTCTTTCCTGTTGGTTATTTGCAGAGTAACAAAGGTGTTCTCAACTCCAGTTCTCTTTGTCCATTCACAACAGACAAGAGCTGCTCAGGAGTAAACACTTTAGTGTTTGTAACCGACATTGTGACAAAATGATTAGAAGAAGTAAAATTTACACCTGAGCTTGTAAATTACTGTGATGGTTTTGCAGATCTGGTGTAGAGGCCAGGCTTTTTTTGATCCTATGTTTCCTCACCTGAGATGAATCCTTGAAGCATGTTGCGGTTTAACCCCAGCCAGCAATTAGCACCATGCAACTGCTCACTCACTGCTCTTGGTTGGGGTGGGGGAGAGAATTGGAGGAGTAAAAGCAAGAAAAAACTGGTGCGTTGAGATGAAGGCAGTTTAATAGGCAGAGCAAAAGGTGTGCATGCAAGCAAAGCAGAACAAGGAACTCATTCACTGCTTCTCATTGGCAGGCAGGTGTCCAGCCATCCCCAGGAAAGCAGGGTTCCATCAAACATAACAGTTACTTGAGAAGACGCCATAACTCCAAATGTCCCCCCTTTCCTCTTTCTTCCCCCAGCTGAGCATGACATCATATGTTATGGACAATCCCTTTGGCCAGTTGGGGTCAGCTGCCCCTGCTGTGTCTCCTGACGACTTTTTGTGCACTTTTGTGCCAACTTTTGTGAGGAACAGAAAAGGCCTCATTTGCTTAGTGACAACCAAAAACGATGGTGTGCTACCAAGGCTATTCTCATCCTAAATCCAAAACGCAGCACTATACCAGCTGCTAGCAACAAAATCAACCCTATCCCAGCTGAAAGCATGACAAAGTGACATGAAACTCAAATAAGGAAAACAAACATTTTCAGGAATTTTATTTGCATCTCTAAAATGCAAGATTCCAAGAGGGAAACGGATTCCATGATCATTAGCAACTCCAGTCTGCTAAGGACATGATTTTCCTACTTTAAATATCACTGTATAACATTCTAAATACAAAAATCACATGGGAGTGTTAAACACCCTTAATTCCTTCCTGAGATAAATGAGCCTGTTTTCACTGGATTCCCCAGGTTCTCTTGGCTGTTTATGTATCAGCCACAACTTCCCATTAGGAGCCAGGTTTTAACCTGAACTGGGAAGGAGGAGGTTGTGTATGGTTTTCCCTGAAGAAATTCTGCCTTCGGATGGCCCTTGCCTGAGAATCATGTGAAAAAGGATCCCAGGTTACAGTAAAAGACTTTCTACCTTCTCTCTCACTACTGTAGCGAGGTTTCTACCTTTGCAGAAAACAGAGGATCAGGTTGAAGTTGCTGATTCTGTTTCCCTGTCAGTGGAGGGGCAATGTAATGCTCACTTGGTGCAATGGGAATGTCACTCCTCCCTGCTCTGAAACCTCTCCCTCTGTGGCTGAACTCTTCCAGGCTTCAGGAGTACTGCAGTTGCGAGGCAGCTCACCAACCATTAGAATTTCATAACTGAGGTTATGTTACATTTTAGAAACATATTATTTCAAAGGTGGCAGTTTGGGCTTTGCAGAATTGAACCCTTGATTTTGTTTCTCCTGAGGAAAAACTTCTGAAGTCAGTTATGGAATGGAGATGCAACCTCTCCTAAAATTACTATATTGTTATGTTGCTCTATTTTTAGAAAATCTCTTAGATCCTCCTATGACCCCTGAACTAGAAGCTGAAAATTAAACTTCTGTTTCAGACAACCAAGGACATATCCTGGACATTCAGAGATATGTCCTGCTTGGGGCTCCTTTCTCCACAATCTTGCATGTTGCTTTTGTACCTGCTCTGCTCTTACTGCTTTTCTGGTGAGCAAATTAAAGTACAAATTTACAACCTGATAAAAAGCTGGAGCTGCAGCCGTTTGGTTGCAGTGCCTGCTCAGGAGGAGGGCTGAGCAGCCAGGGAACTGGGGGGTATGGTTGCCTGCAAAACCAAAACACAGCTGTTAGGGCTAATTTTAGGTTTTCTAGCCTTGATGCTAGCCCTATATTCCAGCAAGCTGTTTGTAAGTCATAAGCATTCCCAAGCATGTCCCTGAGTTACAGTGGGAATGTTAATGTGACCTTTCTCTAAAATTGTATTTATAGAGGCCTCTGAAATAATGAGAGACATCGGAACAGCCATCCAGTACCTGCATTCAATGAACATTGCCCATAGAGATGTCAAGGTGAGGCCTAAAGGCGTGTGGGCAGGGAGAAAAGAGCACGAGACAGAAAAATAAATGGGTAGAGGTGGTTTAAATAGAACTAGGAGTACAATCAGAGCATCAAAGTGTTTCTGTTCTTCTGCCAGTGTGAGAAGGGATCTGTTCACAACCAGTTTGCAACTAGTCAAAGGTCAGAATATTTGTGTGTGTTAATGTTCTTCCAATTGCGTCTGGAATGCAGAAGAATTTGGTGATAGTCAGATGGTTAATTAAAGGGGTACTACCAACTTGCAATCCAGTTAATTAATGAGAAAATAACGCTGCCCGAAGTGAACTTATTCTAGATGCTATACCTCTATCTACAGTCTTTGCCAATTATTAGTTGTTTTCAGAATCATACATGCCTAAAAATAAACAACCCAGAACAAACAAACAAAAAAATTAAACAAACACCAAAATTCCCTTGAGAAACAGGACAAACTGTGTATATGGAAGAATAATACCATTTGGGAGGAATAATACCAATTCCATGCGTCCAGCCCACTTTAATTGTATAGGGGATTGGGGAACTGTATGGGGAAATGGGAAGATCTCAGTTACTACCATGTGGAACAGTATGGTTTATGAGCTAAAGTTTGTACCCAAATCTTGTTGTAGAGACTTGATGGGGTTTGCAGTATTGTATTTTGTTTTCATTCTGTAAAGCCTGCAGCGTTAGCAGAGACAAGAAAGGCATTTCTGGCACAGGGATATGATGGTGTGATGGAATGTGCTGCAGAGCAGGTCACGTAATGATAGACAGAGACATCTGATTTATTCCCCCGTTCTGAGGTTGTGAATGTTCTACAGATGCTTCTGTGTATTGAGCTGGAGGGAGAGCTGCCATTGCTTAGTGTCACTGGGGGGGACATTTGAGGGTTCCTTAGGTAGGAACTGGAGAATGGCTTAACAGTTCAGAGATGTAAAATCTATTAATTTTTGTGGAGCAATGTACCATTGTCTATCACCAGCACAGAAACTGAAGCACTTAGCCCCAAACACTACCTACACACCCTCAGTGAACTAAGGTAGAAATGGTTCAAATTGCTTAATAGATCCTAAATCCTGGGTTTTTTCAAGCCCTTCCTTCTGTATGTCCCTAAACATTAGCATGACAGAGCATAGTTTCCTTATGACTGAGAAACTGGAAAACAACTTCATATAATTGCAGATTCTGGACATGTCCTGTTCTGCACAACAGCTTGTACTTCCCTCTGTGCCACTGCTGGTTTTGGAGAGACTTTATGGATTGTGGAGCAAGAGTGGAATTAACTCGAGTTTTGGGGAACAGGCAGAGGCAGGGGAGCAGGAAGGGGACTATGTTTGTATCAGTGAATTCTGATGGAATTATGTCAGTTGCTTAGAGAGTGTTTGGCTGATGACTTCTCTGGTCTTCCACCTCAGCTACTCGAGTGCAGTACAGAGTGCAGAGCAATCCTAGTCAGTGCAGTGAACTAGAGAGGTTGAAGAAGCTGGAATTGCCACCCATTGGTCCTGATAAGAGTCTTGAGATTTTTCTCCTAAGTACCCTGTTGTGAAGGATGTTGATCCTTAGTCTAAGTTAAAATGCTGCACGTTGGGAAGGAGCTTTCTGCATGGTGTGGTGGGGATATGAGAGAAGTAAGACACAGATGTTGGTGGTGATCTGGGCAAGTGGGAATGGTTTGACTTTTCAGTTCATTGGAGACATGTCTTCATTGTCTAATTTATCCTTTCTCTTGGTGGCCTTTCAGCCTGAAAACTTGCTTTACACATCTAAAGAGAAGGACACTGTACTCAAACTCACAGACTTCGGCTTTGCCAAAGAAACCACCGTACAAAACGCGCTGCAGACCCCCTGTTATACTCCCTATTATGTGGGTAAGTTATCCAAGATGCATTTCTTCTGTGTTTCAGTCTGTCATCCCTCCCCTTACAATGGGCCTGGGGATTGTAGGAATGGATGGGAAATCTTCTATCATGGATGTAAATGCAAAGAGGTAACCTGCAAAATTTAAACTGGGATCCAGCCCAAACCTAGTCTGATTCCAGTACAGTTCAGTGCTCCTGCTTTTTCCTTGGTTGCAGGGGAAACAGCTTTAACAGGGGATGCAAATGAGGATCAAGGAGAGAGAACATATTGCTTCTGATTACACTTGAAGTAATCCTGATGTTTCCTCTGAATGATGCAATAAAAGCCATAATGGGAACTCAGCTTCATGATTATTCGGGTGTTTCCTTGCAAAACTTCCCTTAGCTTAACTAATGCAATGGGAGAGAAGAGGGAGAGTATTGCCTCAGCTGTAAAGCTTCTTAAAGCTAGCAAATGGAGGAATTAGTAATAAAACACCAATGTGACTTAATCACTGCTGAATTTTTGCCTGTGTTTTGTCCAAAGACAGAGCACTGTGTAATGAACGCCACAGTAGACTGTCCTTTATGCACTCATTTTAGAGCACATCCCTTTTGGTCTTTGAGTTAATAGTCATTCACCATATGGTATGACTGAGGCAGACTGTGCCTGGAATTTCTTTGGAAGAAAAAGGGCTTTATTTTTTGGAAGAATTAGTTCTCTTCTACGATAATAAGTTGTTATAGGGTTTGGAGGGGGTTTTGTGTATTGGAAGATATTGTTATTTTTTGTTAGTAGATAATAACAACAGCGTTATTTTTTTTTCTGGTGCTTTCTTCTATATTTTTGTAAGCTGGGATTAGTGATAAAATGTTAAGGACTTACACGTATATATTTTTATTCTTTTGTATTTGTATATAAACAAGCTGACATTTCCCTTCTCGACACTTTTGTGTAAACCAGTATGATTGCTTTTATGTTTAGAGGATCATTTTCCTTACAAAATCAAGCTCCCTGCCAGTTCACCTGCCACAGGGAGGGAAAACGTCCCCTCTGAATGTAACTCTCTATAATTTTGTTACTTAGTGAAAAAAATACAAGGCTCTGGAGGCCAAGGGAAAATACAGTGCTGTGTAGCTGCTGCAGCTAACCACACTCCACTTAGGTATCCTTCAGAATTTTATCACGGCTCAAGGAGGTCCTTTCTATTCTGATTTCTGGAACATATGCTTCTGCCTCTTCCAGTGCAGTGTTTCCCTGCACACATTTATCTATAGCTCCTTCTGCTTTTCTGTAATCTTAGTACACTCTTGAGCAGAGAGACACTAAGGTGAGAAGTAGGGCATTTTGCCAGCTCTGTTCCTCCTTTTTAAAGCTACATTAGATGTATTTAGGAACTTGTCAGTAGAAAACACTACCTAGTTCCTGCAGTGAGTTGCGTTTATTTCATGCCTCTGATACTTGTTGAAGTGTGCTGGAACTTACAAGGTGATGGAGGTGAAAGGAAATATCTGGTACTCTGTTAATTTCTGTTTTATTTTCTTCAGCCCCAGAAGTTCTTGGTCCTGAGAAGTATGACAAATCATGTGACATGTGGTCATTGGGTGTCATCACATATATTCTGTAAGTAGTTGGGTAGAGGCTTGAGAAAAAGGATGCATCTTGTTAAATGTATGCATAGAAGTAATTAGTCACTAGGATCATGTAATCTTCAGAAGACTTTAAGCTTGTGGGGGACTTTGAGATGAAAAGACTTTCATAGTTATAAGAGTTCTTTTGTCCACTCTTACAGCCTGTGTGGGTTCCCTCCATTCTACTCAAACACTGGTCAAGCCATTTCTCCAGGGATGAAGAGAAGAATTCGGATGGGGCAATATGGGTTTCCCAATCCGGAGTGGGCAGAAGTCTCAGAAGAAGGTAACAATGCTCACTGCTCCTGATGAGTATGTGCATGGTGTTGTGCAGTGGTGGAGTGCTTACAAGAGCCTATTTCTAAAAACCTGTCTTAGGTTTTGTTTCCCTTTCTTTTAGAATTTAAATTAATTTTTTGTAAGGTGATACAGAGAACAGCTGAGAACTCAGACACTAGCCAACAACCTAAGTACTCCAGAAAGTAAATGTCTACTCAAAACTTTCTTTCAAATTCCAGCTAGTGCTAGTGAATGCCAAGATTAAACTCACTGGAAACAAAAATCTTTAATCCTGAGAAAGGAGACTGCCAGGACAGCTGCAAGGCAAGCTGAGTTGGAAGAAAGGCAGACTGTCTTAAGAACTCATTCAGACTTTGCCCTCCTTGGTGACAGAGCCAGCAAGGATGGCAAGTTTTCATGCTAGCTTTTTGTGATGTAGGAACTTGCCAGCCACCACTTAAACCAAGGTCAACGATTTATTTTGTATAAGTTATTGACCAAAAGCTGCTGCTGTTCAGCTGTGACCTGGAAGTGCTCAAACTGGAGTCCTGAGAGTGCATAGTTTTTATTCCCTCTGATTCTGACAGTCTTATAATCTGGAAGTCTCACCTGCCCATCATATTAGAGAGGAAGGTCAGGAAGGTCAGCAACCTCTGGGCACATCTTTTTTTTTTTTTTCCTAACTTTATAGGGCTGCTGCTTGCATCTTGTTACTTTCTGCTTTTTAGCAATAAAAAATTGTCATTGCATAATACCTGTGACCTGTGGCATTTTAACCCCTCATTGGATCTCATGGCTGTGTGTGCAGCACAGACTACAAAATGTTAATAAGGTGGATGTTCTGCTTATGGGTTTCTGGCTTAATATTTTCTCTGACTTGGGTTTTGTTCATTTTACAGCAGTTATTGAAATGTATGGGGTGCTTGGTCGGAGAACATGCACTTGGAAAATTTGTAGGGTTTCTGTGTGCTTGCCTGAATGAAGCTAGGTGCCCTCTACCTTTGAACCTATTAAAATCAGGTAGTCTGTGTGTACTCTTTTAGGTTGATCAGGCACCCTAAGCAGACTGCTTCTTATTTGTACAGTTCTTGTCATGGTTTTCTTTATCTAATCGTTCCATCATTGCATTGTCTATGGAGACTTCCTCTAAATTCCCCTCCAGCGTCCTGTAATCATCTTAACAGGCTCTATTTGTGATCCCCTCCTTTTGTTTCCTTTGTTTCCTTGTCCATTATAGACTCTGGGTAATCTCTACTGTAAAATTCCTTTGCAGCATCTCTCAACAAACTCAAGTCTCAACTTGTATCTCTGACACCTTCTTACAACATTTAGTCATCTTGCATTCGGTGTTTTTAAAAGAGAACTCTTATGAAGAAGTTTTCCTAGGCTCCCCCAAGGAAATTATGTCTAAGTCTTTCTAAATAACGTCCCTTGGATGCAGTGTTTCCAGTCTGTCTGCCCACATTAATGAAACTCTTGTCTGGACTCTCATCATCTCATATCTCAGTTACTTAGTACTCTTGCTTCAGCAGATACCAGGTTCACAGAAAGCTGCTGCAAAGCCTGTTTGTACAATCCATTTCTTTGACTTTGTGGCATTTTAGTGGCTTCTCAGTTGTCAAAGAAAAGTTTATTGTCCTTTTTTTTCCTGCAGCCTGTGCTAGTTTTTGTCTTCTGTCATTTCTCAAAACATCAGCTGATGCATTCATTCAGCCTATAATGCCAAGCTTGTCACCATCTTTCAGACAGGTGGCTTGGCAGCTTTTTTTCTTATGTTTCTCTTTTTCTCAAGTTCTTACTCTCAAATCAGTTGGTTTTATGAGGGAGTTCTGTAATTCCATAGTTGGAATCCATAATCCTTTATTTTTCTTTCTTACCTCTTGTTTTGGATGTTTTTATGTTCTGCTTCTTTAACCTACCACACAGTACATGGCTTCTTAATATGGTACCAGCAATAGGTAGGTGTTTTGAGTTCTGCAAAATTATCTATCTTCATTCAGCAGGTGTTTGTGTTCTCAAGATTATTTGGGTACACAGTAGTAAACTACAACGTGCCATATTGGTCCTGTTTTTCAGCCAAACAGCTGATTCGCCATTTACTGAAGACTGACCCAACAGAGAGGATGACAGTTTCTCAGTTTATGAATCACCCTTGGATTAATGTAAGTTTCATATCACTTTCCACAGGGTGAATTCTTACATGTAGCTCCACATAGCACAGCAAAAGAATGATAACTTAATAACTTAATTAACCTATTGTGCCCTCCACAGAGGGTCATCTGCCTGTAGAACCACAGTTCTTCTTGGTGTTACCAGAGGACATGCAAAGAGAGACACCCACAGTGGTGTCCTTGGAAGCAAAAGCCGAATGTATCTATACCTTCTGTGAGCAGGCAGTCACTGTTGACTCTGCAGCATATCCATGTGTTACTCTCTTTAAAAATACAAAAATAAACTGTATGTACTTACTTCATCGGTGCAGGATTTAGAGAGAGCTATTATTAGTGGCTCAGGCAGCATTGTGCATAGCTGTGTTAGTGTGAACACACTTCTGTGCTCAGTGGGAATTCTCGTCCTTGGCAGAGCTTGGAAATGCATGAGGGAGGAGCAAGGGTTTCAGCTTAGTGTCCTGTAAGATGTTGCCAGATAAGGTGCTACACAGGGCTATTAAGGGTCCCAGTTGAGGTTACATTCGATGACTTGGTCGAATTTACTTTTCCGTAAAAATATTTTTTTGGGAAAAAATTAAAAAATACTCTAATAATACAATATTAGTTGTTTCAAACAAGAGACAAGAATCCCAGGAGTTATCAGACTGAGTTTCAGGATACCATCTCTGCCCGGTAGATATCACTTGATAGATTATACTTCTTATATTTGTGCACAAAAGACACCAGTCTTGTTCTTACTGCCCAAAAACTCATCATCCAGGAATAGAATCACTTGTTCTGTAGAATGCCTTTTTCTCCCATAGTGCTTTGCCTGCCTGTGCTCATCCTCAGGGGAAGGGTCAGAAACAGAGGCGTGACTAATAGTCACTGTTTCGATAATGCCTGTTTGAAGATCTGAAAGCCCCTAGAATCTTAGAGAAATGTAGCTGTATAGCATCCCGATGAAGTAGATAGATGTCTTCATTTGGAGTTGTGAAAACTGAGAAAGTAAAGTTACAAAGACTCTGCAGAACTACGACAAAACCTAGGTCTTTTTTAACCAAATAAAAATGTAATCACTGTTCAGAATAAATACCTCCAGCTTTAAGTGTTTGAAGACCCAAGAAGGAGGTGTTTCAGAAGTCAGCAGGCGATGAATTTCCCAGACTAAGTCCCTAATAGCCAAGGAAGCTACCACCTACAGCAGCACATGGTACTTGAAATACATGTATAAGCAATTAATGAGGAGGAGATTAGAGACAAGGTCTATAGACACTGCTGTACCAAAGAGCTGTGCTAGAATTCCTGGAAGAATGTTCTTGGAGCTACAGATTGGCTTTTTTTTTTTTTTCCTGCTGAACCTATTGTTCCCATGAGGCAGAGGGAGGGAGAGGGAAAGACCAGCACAGTCAATGTCAGTGTTCTTTTTTTTCCTAAATCCCTAAGTGGGAACATGTGTGGGGAGATGCCTTGCACAAGCAGTGGAGGAGGGTGCTCCTCTCTTCTTTTTTTCTTTTTTTTTTTCCTTTTTTTGTTATATTACATGGATGGCAGAAGCATTAGTGCAGACTATGCAAAAATGTTCAGTTTAAGTGGAGCACATAATCCTCTATTTAGTTTGTAGATAAGATTTATTTAACAAGAAGTAGCTCATAGCAGATAGGAGAGCAACCTCAACACCGTGCTCAGGGACACCATTAAAGCCAGTCTGATGGTTTTCCATTTCCTCCTCTGGCTGTACTTCATAAAACTATACCCTGGCCAGCTACGGTCCTTTTCCAGAGGATGCAGGAGTCATGATTTCTGCATGCACTTCTGGAACCACTGCAGTGGTGCTGTCAGCATGGTGGAGTATATGCCCTGCTTAAAACGTAATGCTTCTTTTGCAATGACATATACATAATGACTTTGTTGACGTGCAGCTGCATCTGGTATAAGACACCACAGCAGCAGACAGCAAGTTTGTGTAGAAAGCATCAGGGAGGTAGAATATGAATTTATATTTTGGGTTATGGACTGGCAAGAAATCCTATGATTCTTGCTGAATTTAGCTAGGGAACTGTGCTTCATGCTTTAGAAATTGTACCTTATTCTAATTTAAAGTGTCTACTGATCTTTCATGGCAGGTGAGCATAGATCTTAATTTTATGTGGAAGAGCATTTCAAGTGATACTCTGTCATCTGAACTGTGCCTTCCTCTGAATAATAGTATAATTTCCTCTTTGAGGCACGCTGACGATCTGATAAAGTGGTAATCTCAATTAATGTATATGTACAAGAAGGTTTCTCCTTTGATAAATCCTAGAAGATAAAGGTCAAATTATCCACTTTAAAACAGTGACTAACGAATAGTGAAACAACAGTTAAAATCTAAAATGTACATAAAAAATTAACCAGCACAGGGACATTGGTTGGACTGGAAGGGAGCAGAGTAAAACAAACTCAGCACCGATCTCTCTCTCCTTTTCTTCTTGAAAAATGTTGGCAACTATAGTTCTTTTCTACCTCACACATGAATTAGCTTGTGGAGTGATCGAAAGCATGAATAATGAGGATCACTGAAGAACATCAGACAAACTTCTATGCCCTCCATACACACAGAAGAGCAAGAAATCACTGCCCAAATGTGATTTTGCAGAACACTTCTTTTGGTATTTTTCCCTTTTCTCAGAGATCAATGGCCGTGCCACCAACTCCTCTCCATACTGCACGGGTCCTGCAAGAGGATAAAGACCACTGGGATGAAGTTAAAGTGAGTCAGTCACAGTTCTGATTTCTTGAAGTCAAGTCCGATAAGGGATTAGATGGGTTGGCTTCTCTGCCTATGGTTATTTCCTTGGAGATTATCACTGTTTTGAATACAACCGTGTTAAACAAGGGAAATGCAAGCAGTCCTTGTTAGAACAGTGTATATGATAACCATTTAAAAAGGAAGCTATTTGAGCTTTGTCTAATAGCTAAATACCAACAAAGTAGATGTTTATGATTAAAGTTATTAATGATGCTGCCTGCTGAGCTGCTGTATGTAACCACAGAATGGAGGGGACAGCGTTGAGGGAGCTTGAAGTTCATTATAGTGAAGAATATGATGAAAATGCAGAGGGACGGGCTGGGAGGGTTGAGCTGCATTCTGGGTTTCTATGCTGTTCTTGTGCTATAAAACAACATTAAATAAGCTTAGCCTTGTCTTGTTGTGACATTTGGCCAGGGGAGATAAAAATATATCTGTCTTTCCCTTAATCTAACCAGGTACCTCACCTACTGTTTGTACTGATGACAGTTGAATGCTTCCTGCACAGAGAAGCTATAGGGCAGACTAAAAGTTGTTTGCAAGCTTTAACTCTTTCCTGCTGGCCTTTATCAGGTTGGCATGCTTTTACAATTAATTCTGAATTTTTTACACTTACAATGGTTGCTATTTTGATAATTGCAATGTGCCTGTAGTGTATTTTGCTGGTTACTGATTTTATATAAACGACTGACATCTCAGCCATTGAACTACAAAATGGTAAAATGTCATAGGACCAAGCCAACATTTGCCTCTCAAGTCAGAGATCAAACAGATAGTTTCACTTACCATTCGTCATTTCCATGTTTCTGAGAAATTCTTAAACTTGTGCTTTTTATAGGTCCCTTGCGCCACCAGCATTCCCATAATATTTAATCATTTTTCCTTTCCTGAACTAAATTTGCATGCATTTACTTGAGCAGACTTTTGCTTAAAGCCTTATTCAAAAGACTAAAATTTGCCTGCATTTTTACATTAATTCAAGCTAGGGAAGTGTGTGAGTTTGAAGAACACGCTTTCAAACAGCTCTGCGTGGACTCTTTGTTCTGGGTCCTGGGGACCTCGTTTGGTACCAGAGCAGGGGAAGCAGTGCCTGGCTCTGGGGTAGGAAGCCCAGGCTTGGTAACTGGTGAAGGCCCAGGTCCAGCCAGTAAGAAATGCTGGGAATAGGGACATGGTGGACTTTAGGTCAGCAGAGTGTGGTCCCATGTGCTCACATACGAAACACTCTGGGAATAGTTCCTCCTGAATGAGTCCATGAGTAGAAGGAAGCCTTTAGCCATAGTCCAGCGCAGCAGAAAGGGCTCAGCTGTTTCTAGCCATGTTATAACAGAGGGTTTCTTTTTGTACATTCATCTCTTGGCAGTTTTGTGGGGTGGCTGCACTCTCTGCCTCAGCCTTTTCAATCAATTGCTTCCCTGGTTTCAGGAGGAGATGACCAGCGCTTTGGCTACCATGAGGGTGGACTATGATCAGGTGAAAATCAAAGACTTGAAAACGTCCAACAACCGCCTCCTGAACAAACGCCGTAAGAAGCAGAAGCAGGCAGGCACCTCTTCTGCAGCCCCAGGGTGCAATAACCAATGAGAAGAGAAGCCAAGGACCTGTGGGTGGAGGGTAAAAATTAAAAGGAACAATTTAAAATCAGTGTGATCAACTCAGTCCGTACCGCAAAGGCAGCGAGACTGTGAAGAAGCTATCCCGCAAAGAGGGAGCAGTGTGAAAGATGACATTTTTATAACTTGAATCG
This sequence comes from Scolopax mira, assembly GCA_004320125.1. Classification (NCBI taxonomy): domain Eukaryota; kingdom Metazoa; phylum Chordata; class Aves; order Charadriiformes; family Scolopacidae; genus Scolopax; species Scolopax mira. The sequence continues at coordinate 222,262 of BJBW01003137.1, forward strand.
AGGCTTTGCTTTTAAAGGTTTATGTGTATGACATGATTCTGTTGCATATTGCATATACAGTAATACCAGAAATGTTACGGGTTTTTGTTTTGGCTTTAACTGTATCGGACGAGAGGAGAGAACAGGAGGCCGACTCAGCAAACTAATGTACTCAGGCTTTAACAGCCATCTGCAAGAGTAACTTCTGCCACTGATTTAAACTTGGGAGTACAAAAATGCCAAGTGTTCTGCTAGTAGTGTTTTAATAGCTCAAACATGAGTACTGAGAAAGGAGAAAAATGTCACTGCTCTTTATGTGAGTAGTACAGGTCCCATTCTATTACAGATACATCTGGGCAGCATTTCATATTAGAATTGGTAATAATATCAGTATTTCCAAACTTACCTCCTATAGTTACAGAATGTCACCTAAACAGTACACAGTTATTCCTATCCCAGAAAAAAGCATCCATACATTTCCATTAAAGTCTTCATGTAGTCTCATGTGAAGATTTGAGTTTGTTATAGGTTCTCATTTAATAACATGTAAGTTTTCTAAACTGTAACAGTTACGTCATGTCTATGCCACTGTCAGATCCCTCTCTTGCAATGTTTTAATTTAAGTAGTATTTTATGTGATGAGTTTTAATAAGGATTTAATTAGTTGAAAGTATCCCACAGAGAATATTGCTGTTCCTCTTGGATCCATGACTTCTAGGGAGTACAGCTGGACATGCAGTTGTGTACAAGGGCCTGTTCTAGAAGAGAGACTTCTGAAATTCTGGAAGAAGTGACAAATGCATATGCTCTGAATGGACCCTGATGTCTGCCAACATCCCTTTGGGTAATTATCTCCAGATCTGGTGCCTAAGATGCACTGATCATAGCAAATTTTGGGGTGCTGGGGTTGGATTGTTTCCTGGGGTCAGGATGGGGAGGATGCCATCTAAGGGAGATCACCTATAAGTATATTCACCCATTGTTTTTTTCCTATTCTAATTCTTGTTCTATGGGATTCTAGCCTTGGTTTACTAATTTGTTCTACTTTGTGATCAAAAATATTTCCTCTCACTGGAATTGGGTTTGGTTGGGGTTTTTTTAAGTCGAGGTGAAGCAAATATTTGTTAAACTATTATCAGAGTCTAGGATGAAAATTACATGCTTCTGGTGATGCAGGCAAAAAACTACTTTGTGGTGGGCACACAGAATACTGGTGAGTCAGTGGGCTTGGAAGAATGTTAAAAGACAAAAAGGAAAACATGGCTTCAGAGAGGATCTGAATCATCAAATCTGACTGTCACGTAGACCTTGTTCCGTCCAACAAAGATCAACTCGAGGCTTTGGACCTTGTCTGGGGAGCCCTGTTCCCATCTTCACAGTGTTGGATGAGACCTCCATTCTTCTTTCTGAATTGGTCCTAGGCTTTTATGAACTGCTTTTAATAAATTGTGTTACGACATTCCTTCCTCCTGGCATCCCTGGTTTGTTGAGATGGTGCAGAGGTTGAATTGCTTTGTGAGGCGCATCCGTGTTGAAGGAGATGGGGAAAAGGGAGAGGGAAGGAAAGTGTACAATGATGTCCACATTCAAAGGCTACCCAACTTTGGGTAATTTTTAAGATTACAAGGGTTTGGTTTTAAATATCAGTCTCTGCAAAGATGTATTTTGAAATTATCTCATGATTATCTAGGTAGCTCTATGATTGTAGTATGTATATATATTTATTTTCTCATATTACTCCTATTAATTATGCAAGTATTATTCACTACCTATAAATGGTAATACAACAAATGAAGAGTTGTGATGTGCTCTGGGTGCAACAGTTGGGATTAGAGCCAAATCCCTTTATCCAAGTATTTTTCAGGGTGTTACATGTACATCCCACCTACCTTCCCACCTCTGTGATACCTGCTCCCACTATCCCAGTTAAAAGGGCAGCCTGTGTATAATGTGGTTACATCCTGGCTGCCTTGGGCAGAGTGGTATTGGAACTGGGTGCAACCCATGGCTTTGCTTCTCTCTTGCCCAGAGTTTGGGCTGGAGCTCTCAGATTCCAGCTGGTGCATTCTTTCGTGTCACTTCAGTCTGCACCCTGAAGGCACGGATCTGTTCCTGAGTAGTTTTCCATGGGGGTCTGCAGTTGGGAAGCTGGGGTGATGAACTGATGCTTTGGGCACAGCACCTTCAGCTTTTAGGCCCTGAATAGTAGGACAATACCATCTCCTTAAATTTGGACTAACGGTTCTTGCCTTCTACCCTGCAGTGACAACATCCAGGAATACTGTAAAGCCCGGCAGGAACCTGAGGAGGGCCTGAAAATGGCAGACACGGAAGCATATGCAAGTATTGTACAGAGGTGTTTGTGCTTGTTTGACAGAAGCAAGGAGGCAGCTCCCGGGGAGGCGGGAAACAGCTGTCGTGCAACGCACGGAGCCTCCCGCTGCTGCCCTGCTTCTCACACAGCTGCCTGCTGCAGCACAGCAGGAGAGCCCTGCACGTGTGAGTCAGCCCGAGCTGTGAGAATCTGCTGGGGAGCAGGTTCTGGGACTGTGCTTGTTGTCACCCCTCGTTGGGGTGCAGCCACCCCCCCCCCGCAGTGTCCCTGTGTCACCGTGGGCACATACACCCCGCTCTATGCGCCACCTCCCGCCCGCCGCCACGCCATGCAGCTGCGGGGCACCGCCGCCCGCCCAGCATCCCCCCAGCAGCATCAAGGTCACTGGGCTTTCCCAAAAGCTCCCACAATTCCCAGAGCTGGCATCAGTGAGGACTAAAACCTACGTGATTTCAGGGTCTGTGTCAGGTTCCTGTTCTTGCCAAAGGCTGCAGGGAGCACTGCCCATTGCTGGTGCGTGCGCTGGGCCCTGCAGGAGCCCGTGATGAGATTCGTGTGTACGTTGTGCAGGAGATCTCTCCTTTCTGGCTGCCAGTTCTGTTATGTGAAGGGCCCGCCTTCTGGCTGCATTCACACACGTTATAAAGAGCTTTGGTGTGTGCTAGTGGTGGTGTTTCGGTCTTGCCTCTTCCCCCAGACATATAGTATAATAGTCTCTTTAGAACCTGCTGCTTGGGATCCAAATTTATAGCCTGTTTTTTAGAAAGGATAGGCTATTATAGAACTGATTGTGCATTTGCATATTCATCAGCCATATAGAGGAGGTAAAGAGCTGGGAAGGGAAAGAAGAAATGAATGGTCAATAGAGAAGGCTTCAAGGAGAACACAGATTCAAAGGTCTATTTATTTTTTACAGCAGAAGCTAAAAAAGGACTGTGCACAATCCCCCGCCCCCATTCCTTTTCATAGCAATTGCTTATGGGCCGCTGCCCCCCCTTGTATTTCTCTGCACTGTACCCCTCTCCTGCCATGCCTTCTTGCTCCCTCTCTCACCAGTGCACTTTCTCAGGTTCACAGACAAGTGAGTACACAAGCACAGAGAAAATTCCCTCCCTCCCTTTTCCAGTTCTTTAACTATGCACTTTCTTCTTTCTTACCTCTGTGACCAGACATGCTGTATGATGAACCTTTTTTTTTTTTTTTTTGGACATGGTACAATTAAAAAATCAATGTTGACGGTAAGCTCTTGGCCTACTTCTGTGTTTTTCTATTTGTCAAAACCCAGTGTGCAGTCCTGGGATTGCTTTTCGCTCTTAACACTTTGCTGCCTGGAGTCCAGGGGCCCAATTACGTAACTGCTTCTGAGGAGAGGGATAATGAGAATGCAGTTTGATCTAATTTCCCGTCCTCTTTTCAATTCAGACTTTATTTGGCCCTTGTTTAGACAAAGGCACTTTTGAGAAAAGGAAGATTTAGTGAAGAGGAGAGAATTAAAGCTTTTAATTACTTGTGCATAATCAGAAGTACATGTGCTGTTTTAAACCTGTGTTAAAGGTAAAGAAGAGGCGTCAGTCTGTGTCCAGGTGCTGTGACAGATTTGCAGGCTCAGCCTGGGGATGAAGCCAAAGGGGCCAGTTCTGCCTTGTCCTCAAGAAGGCTCATTCACCAGTGCCCTTTCAAACTTTCTAACAAACTCCAGGGACAAAGGGAGTGCAGGCAAGCAGGGAATGAATTTACACGTGGGAGAACTCCTTTCTTCCAATACTGCATGTTTTGGAGAGGATTTTTGTGGAAATACCAGAATTCCCTTTTTCCTTAGTCCCAGTATTTCCCCTCTTCACCTGGCTGCTCTCGGTACTGGAGCTGGCGTAGTGAGAATGAATGTTGTTAATTCTCTTTTAGAGACCCTAAACAGGATGAAGGCAGGGAAGCAAACTTGGAAGACAGAGAATACGTACTCAAAACCTCAAAGAAAAAGAAAGTATTGTTAAAAATTCTTGCAAGCCAACAAGCAAATCTACTTCAGGTACATACTTAAACGCATCTCACATCTGGAAATTGAGGTTAGAGCAATCCCAGTTAATAACATTTGCTGAAGAAATGTTTCCTCGAAATCTTTCCACCAGGGAAAGAAAATGTTTTTTGAGTATTGCCTACAGCTTTAAAATAGGATTATGTCTTTTAGTCTGTGTGGTCAGAAGAATTTAATGGTGCAAAGGGAGTAGGAATGGGGGATAATATGTCATGTTGAAGAATAAGATAAGAAATACCTGCTGTTGTGTTCTACTCTGACTTATTTTTTACTGCAGGTGCCACCTCTGTACAGACATAACAGGGTAGAGTCAACTTTTTATTAGTCCTTTTTTACCACTGGAGGAGGAGGAGGATGTTCCTGCAATCTAGGGAAATGTGGAAGATAACCCTGTGACTGTAGATGAGCTACTGATGGTGTAGTTTTGGTAAATCTGTAAATGATGCCTAACATTAACTTTATTTCAGAATTTCCTGCCTTTTGAAATCTACCAGGTGCCAAGATCTCATAGGTCTCCTCTAACTGCGTAAAGGCACAGAGGCATCCTTGTTGGTGGGTTTCCTTGGACTACTTGAGACTGCAAAAAGAAGCAATTGCTGAAATGTAGCACAGTGGTTTTAGCTTCCAGGAGAAAAAAGGGAAAAAATGCAGTTTGCAAATAGCTGGAGGTGATGTGAGGGGCCATGCTATCTTTTGTCTGAGGAGGGGTGGTACATGAAGATAGTTTACAGTTCAGCTTCCAGATCTGAAACTAAACACATTTTTGCTGTGTGGGGCTCCAGGCCCAGATTACTGAAGTCTCTGGTGGTTTGGCAACCTGCTGAGGTTTCTCTGCTCTCAGCTGCTGAAATGGACTTATTGGTCCACTTAGCATTCTTGGTTGTGGGGCTACATTGAAGCTGAATAATTAAAAAAAAAAAAAAAAGAGGAGTTATATATTGTTTTCTTTCATGTTAAGCTTCTATATTTATTTCTGTTGAATTTTACTGCATTGAAATGACTGCTGGTATTGCTAGTGTAACAACTGCTTCTTACTGTACCTTCTTTATCTGTTAACAGTGAGGATAAGTGCTTTTCTTTTTTGGGGGGAGGTGTGCCTTTTTCTCTTTTTTGTCTTAGGAATTTTATTCTCATTTTGAAATTAAATGGCAAGGTTATTTTGCCTAATATTGTTCTCCCAAAACTTCCAGGCTAATCCATTTGGGAAACATGGAAGATGTTCTCAAGAAATTTCTTATTGCTTAGCTGCTGAAACACCTGCTAAAGCTGAGCACTTTAAAAAAACTGAAAATTATTTAAATGTGAAAAAGAGTGGGTTGATCTGGAAAAGAAACTTCTCAAAAGGCTAAAATTAGAATAAAATGTGTTAGAAGAGAAATACTGATGGGGGAGGAGGACTAAGGTTTTTTTAAAATAAAAATGCTACCACTTGAGTAATGATCAAGGCATTTCTGGTTAGGATATTAGCTACTGCTCCAGGAACCCAGAGCAGTTCCTGAATTCAGAAATAATTGTTTCCCTAAAGATAGATATACAATACAGACTCCATTTTTTTACTGAAGTAGTCTAAAGTGAGCTTTAAAGCATCAGCTTGATGCTTATAAATGAGACTTTTGGGTAAAAGCTGTTAGTATAACAAATAATTGACCCTTTTTTGGACTGATTAATAATGAAACAAATATGTTTTGCAGATTAAGTTCTGTTCTCTCAGAGCTGCTTGAGTGAGTTGCCTTTCTGCTCACAGAAACTTCATCAAGGTGAAGTTAACTTTCTTTTTTGCTTTTAGAGATTTTGCATTTCTCTCTTCCACTTCATCACTGCGTGTTTGACGCTTGTCTTGAGTAAAAATCTAATCAGTTGTCTCAAAGCTAACCTTCCGTGATGCAGTGATTTTTCTTTTTTGGATCAATTGGTGGTACAATCAGTTGTACCACCTCTTCTCTTATTTCTGAACTTCTTGTGGTGGTATAAAGTATTGGAAGATTTTCAAGGAATCTCGCTACCTGGCAGGAAACAAGAAACTACGTTGTATGTAAAGTGCAAAGGAGGAAAGTGGTGTGGAAGTGGTGTGAAGGTGGAGGGGAATCAACTCTTTCAACTTCTGCACAGGATGTTTTAACCTTTGCTGTTTCTCAGCTTTATTCAGAGTAAATGTGTTTAAATTTCTTAGGAAAATGTTACTTTAAAATCCCATTTCCTGTGGTATTTAAGCTTTTTACCAGGCAGTTCTGTAAGGCACCATGCCAATGTCCTGGGCCACAGAACTGCGATTCCAAAATCTCTTGGTCCAAGTTGTACACTGTCTCCCTGAGAAGTAGCCACTTAGAGCAGAAATACTTTTATTTCCTCCTCCTGGCTTTTAAGTCTTTCTGTGGAATACTTGACTTGACTACAAAGAATAAAATGTGGTGGACTAATTATCTTCCTTTTGACCCTTTGATTTTCTTCTCCTTCTTAATTTTGTTAGATCGATGTGTTTTACACTTTTTGGAAGTCATGAGCACTTCCTTTAGAGAGACTGGACTGCAGTATTTCAGTTTCTTCTCTAAACATTAAAAAAAAAAAAATCCTATCGAAGCTTTGTGCTATAGGATATTTAAAATCTGAGGAGTAGGAAGGAATTGAATTTCCTGATTTCAAATGACTCAGCTAGGTCTGCCTCCTGGTTTCGTAATAGATTCTCTGCATTGAGATCAGACCTTGGCTGTGGCGCTCGGCGGAGCTCTCAAATGTTTTCTCGATTCATTTGTCATTCCTTCACGAAGTCAGTTTCTGAGCTGTTCCTTGAGGATCCTGGAACAACTGTCTAATAAGCAATCATTAGCTCCAAAAGTACACGACTCTGTGTCATAAGGCATCTGGTGCTATCACTTGAAGCTTCCGTCACCGCGAGCTACAGCAGTTATATGCCTGCCTAACAGGGACTCAGAAATAATAAGTGATTACTTTAGTTTGTTAATATTGTTCACTTTCATGGCATATCTGTAGTCATTCACACACCCCTGCATCAAACCTGCTTCCCATAACTCACTCTAATGTAAAGAGTTGCTTCATTTCTATATGAATTCTAAATGGTGGTGGTGTTCTGTACTAAGCAAATTAATTTTAAAGCAATTCTTTAAAGCCTAAAACTTTTCTTTGTGGGATTCCTGAGATTGTGTATTTCCCTTTGCAGCAGATTTTATTCCCAACTTCAGAAAATTATTTCCACTGAAAGTTTAAAACAGTTCACATTATTTAAAAAGAAAGTTGATATTTGTGTGCTTTGTGTGATTGCATCTATTGAACTAACAGTGTGGAAGAATCTCAGTAGTCTATCCAGGCGATTGAAAACCTTAAGCTTTCTTGATTACAATTAACTACTGCATACGTGAAAGGTGAAATTTAATTCAAATTTCTATTAATCAGAAATAACCTCCTGCCAAAGTGAGTCTTCTGTTTGTATGACGAGGATTTCTGTGTCAAGAGTGACTTTGTGGGCTTACATGTTTGAAGTTTTATATCCTAGGGTTAAGTACACAAAAGTATTCCAGGTGCGTGGCCCAAATACTTTCAATTTGGAAGTATTCAATTTTGGAATTCAAAAAATTTGGTCTGAGCTTTTGGTGTCAAGTTTACTTTTTCTTTTTTTTTTCTTTTTTCTTCCCACAGCATCCTTAAAGCAAGGTTCTTACCACCAGTCAATGTTGGGTGGTTTCATGTCTCTGTCATCTTTCCCATCTGCCACTGGACATTGCTTGCTCCAAAGAAGAGTAGGAGAGAAGCTGGAAGTGCCTGTGTTAGTCTATACATGCAGATGAGGCCTGGCAGGTCAGCTAAAAGGGCACACAGTTAGTTGTCTGTCTGTATATATTGCTCAGTATCTGTAACTCAGGGCTATAGAGGACTAATTTTTTGGGAATCTGCCTGGCAGGTCATGTCCTATGATCTTCTCCCTGCGAGTGGACTCAGACCCAGTGTAGGAGAAGGGGCAGGTATTAGCCCAAACTGAGCACCCGTCCTGTGATGTGAATGGGGAGCAATATGTCTGCTCTGAGGTTAGACCTCTCCTACTCCCAGCACCTGGATGCAAGACCGTGGCAGGGTTACTGGCACCCCTCCCCACAGTATGGCCCACTGCAGCATGTGGCAGATGAGGGGAAAATAGACTGTGATGGATTGGTGACACCACTTTTAAGTCATATTCAATTTTTTTTTCTCTGTTTTTCCTGATACAATTGGCTTTATGAGGAGAAAACTATGTTCCATTGAAAGACTCTTACAGAGAGTTTAAAGAAATGCTACTTTATTTGCTGAACACTAGCTTTGTGCTGATTTGTGTGTTACAAGCTATCAAGGTAAAATACTAATTCTTGATCTGAAATGCTTCCAGCCACATAGATGTCAGCAAGTTTGTCGTCAGGGCTCAAAGCAGATGTGGAGCCTATCTCTGTCTGTCTGTCTGTCTTTGTAAGTCCAAGTGACACAAGGCAATGTGTTATGGCAATATCATAGACTACTGATGTGTCCAGTGGTTCTGTCCAGCCCAGAGAGCATGGACAACATATTCTCATCTAGAAGGACACAGGGAGGTTTATAGCCATTTCTACCATGTTCAAGCACTTGAATATATTTTAGGCAGATAACTCTGTTTGTGTGATGATTGGCAGGAACAGAACCTCAGGTGTGACCAATTGCACAAAAGTGCAAATACACCGCTCACGATGGGGACATGAACAAGCTGCTGTCCCATTATACAGCGGGAGCAGGAAAAGAAATCATCAGGGAGTTGCCAAATGTTGAATTTCCTGTTGTGTTGGACTGTATGTTTAGCTCAGGAGCTGAACGTCAGCCCTCCTTGATATAGAAATTAATAGATTCTCTTTGAAAGCAGATCAGAGAAGAGTGTGTTCAACTATGCACCGAAGTGCAGAAATATAAATGTTAGACTAAATTCCAAAATCTGAGCATATGTAGCAACAAAAGGGAAAGAGAATATAAAGCACACAAGCAGACTTAGCCTCATGCCTTATTTTCAAAATAATTCATAGTAATTTGAATGTTATGTAGAATGTTTTCTGGGGACATTAAATACTTGTTTTATGAAGAAACTATGCAATGTTCCAATTCTTGAAAGTTGAAAGGGACTTACTAAACACCTTACGGTGTTTGAAATAGTAGTCCTAAGGTTTAACTCTCTATATGCTTTTGAGGGAGGCAAGAGAAAGTTGATTCTGTGATTCTGAAAGGAGTTGGGATGAAGCGTGGGCTGCACTGAGCATCATCATCTGTCTGTCTCTGCTGCTGTAGGATGGGAAGGGAGAGTAAAGCCCAGGCTGCTGTCATGGCACAAGTTAGACCTTGAGATCCTGTAATTCCTGCATTTGAGAGCAAAACCGAGGCTACAGTAATTTGTTTTTCATTTAGTCCTTCATCTTCTATCTTTATTCATGTCACTAGAGATAGGATCGCTCTGACAGCTCTGAAGGAGGGAGCAGGACATTTCAGACAGTTGCTTGCTGTATTCCTGATAAATGGAGAGCCCTGTCCATGTGCAGAGGGAACTGCAGAACTCGGAGCACGTGCTGAGTTCCAGCAGAGGGAGGGTAAGGGATCTGACCTTGTGCTGCTGGAGACAGGGTCCTGTATCGGGCGTCATGGCCATTTTGTATTTCTCACACCTATTTTTAATAGGAAAAGTGTGATCATGTAAAAAGCTCCTGTGCTCTTCTTTTTGACTTGCATCTATGTTCCTTTCCAGTGTTTTCCTGGACTTTCTGTCATATTTACGCTGTCATTGGGAGTGAACGTTCAGAGATCATCTTCTGACCATGTAGTGTAATCGCTGGCAGACCCAGGCAGCAGCTCCTGACAAAGAGGAGATAATGTCCCTTTGAATGTCCCCAATTACTATAATTCTGGTTTTTAGCTGTTCATTCATTAGCAGAGAAGTAAACAGTGCAGCAGAAGGTTGTGAAGCAGGGTGTTTATTCACTTGTTTTCTAGCCTTCTCTCCGATTAATGAAATGACTCAGAGACAGCAATAACATGCTTAGAGTAAAAAAATTATAAAAAAAAATAGCTGGAGGTGGGATATATGAGGCCAGATCTCTCTGTCAGAACACCCACGTCTCGCCATACCTACATATGTGATTTGACTCTCTTTGTTAAATATACAGAATGGATCAGTTGTAAAGATAGCCAGAACCTCCAGCGCAGAAGAATCAAATGGGTATCTAGTAAGAGCGGGTTGGTTTTGATATGTGTGAAAGCAAAGGATTGCTGGTGAGAATGTAAGACTATACAATTGCCCATAAATATTTCTGTGCAAGACTACTTTCAGGTAGTTTCCTACCTTTTTTCCTGCTTCTTTGACAACGAGGACAAATGGTGTTCCTCAAACAGGCGAGTAATACCCGTTACATCTCTGCCTCTGTTGGCTGCCAAACATACTCACTGTGCTTTTTCCAAATAGCCCATCCCATCATCACACTAAAACCCGTATGAAATGGAGAAGGTAGAACAGTGAGATCACCTAGATTTGAAGATACTAAAAGTTTTGGAAAGTTTACCTGTATTTTGGGCAGAAGAGGAAACTGAACACAAAACTAGATGCCACAGATGTGCTTTCAGTGCCAGCCCATCTCGGTGCTCTCTACTGTAACTTCTCCAGGAACACTCAGGCCCATCTTTGTGAAGATGATATATCTGTTTTTGAATTGGTTACCAATAAAAATCTACGAAGTTGTCCGTAATAAAAGTTACATGAGTGATGAAGCATGTTTTACCTTAACAGCAGGATTTTTCTGCAAGGCTCAACAAACTGAAAGCAGGACAAGAGAGGAATCATAACTGTGAAAATCCTGAGAAGAATTGATTATAAGAGTATAATACCAGGTAACTCAGATGTTAAAAAAAAAAAAAAAAAAAGAGGTGAGATGCACCTAATGATATTTTCACATACAGAAAATTTGTATTAGATTCTGAATTCATAATGTTTTCTAACTGTATTATCTGAGGGGAAATAACATGAATAATGGTGTCATAAAGACCTCTTTGAATATGGCTGTTGCTCCATAGGAGTATGTATCACACAGAAACCTAAACCCCTCAGCCAGCTCCTACTCTGAAAACTGCTTAATTTATAAATTCTCTAAAAATTGGTATAGAGCCAAGATGTTTTGCTATTTATTGCTACTTTATTTAAGACTGTTTATTGGTAGTTTCTGTTCCATTTCATTTTGAGAGGGGCCAATATATCTAGGGTGGAGATTATTTAAGCCACTCAAGGCAAAAAATGGGGATGAAGCTGGAGAAGGAAGAGGAACTTGTCAAAGCCTGTAGAGAAGAAGTGAGGATAATTAATCAGACAAATGGAGATAGAGAGCAGGTGTGTGGAGGGAATAGTTTGATGGAACAAAAGGCAGTGGAATGAAAATGAATGTCAGAAGAGGTGAGTTTTTCTCTATTTCATAAATTATAAATTGTAGCAACAGAAGTTTTCTTTGTCAGCCTGAATATTTTTTAAAAAATAACTGTACAGACATTAATCAAAGGAGTGGCATTTAAAATGCTTTTTTAATAGCAAATTGTTTATTTAATGTAAATAAATGGATTCAATGCTGACCATTTAAACAGTGGGATTTGAAACCCACTCACAAGCCTATGAATTCCAGCAAATGAGTAAAATGTTTTGTGTGAAAAAGTAGTTTCTATAATGTGGGTAAAAGAAATACATTAGAGATGCTAAACTTAGAAGAGACAGGGAAATGTAGGGCAAGGACAAAACCAATTTTCCCTTGACATGTTTGTAAACCAAACATTGCAGTATTTACTGCCAGTACAAGAGGCAAAAAATATAGTTTATAAACTGAAGTCAAACTAAGCAGTTCACATCCACATCCAAGCAGACAGTCTAAGGTCAGTCCTCCCATTTCTCTGTGCAACAAAGTAGTGTCACCTTCTTCTCCAGGGAGTCAGAGCGTGGCTAACAGCCCCAAAGACCATCAGAAATGTAAATTCATTCACTGCTTTTGCAAAGAGAAGCAGCTGGTGTCACTGTTTGGAGATTGAAGGGAAATGCTCTTTGATTCTGTGTTTATTTTGTGGTTCCTACACAGAACTACTGAGGAGCCTGTTGCTGCATTAAGGCTTTTGAGGTCCTGTCTGTGCACTTTCTCTCTTCTCAGGGCAGTACTGAAGTCTTTTCCTCAACGTGCCATTTTGTTGTTCCCTAGAGGCTAAAGGACTGGCAAAGGATGAGTACATACGGGAGGTTTGCAGAGCAGATCAAAAGGGTTGGCTTTCTTAGATGATCGAGAGGAAAAAATTGGAGGAGTAATTTGGAATGAATAAAAAGAAATGGAAGGAAGGAAACTTGAGGGACCCAGACCATGATCCTACAGATTTACAAATGGGATCATCTCTGATGATAATGCACCTGAGTTGATTACCCATGGTTAGGCTGCCAAGCCTAATGTGAATGCCCACTTCTTCTCTTGCAGCTGTCCTTCCTCTGACCAAATTGACTAGCAAGCACTAACTGTAATGGTGGAACAACAGCACAGCTGAAGAAATAAGGTTCTTTAGTAATAACTGTCTGAAATAATGTCTGAGTCTACCCAGAGCATTTAGAGTAAGTATAACTAGAGATAAAGGGATTGGGTCCTCTTGGTGGAGTACAGATGACTGAATTCAGAGCGCTGATTCCGATCGTTTCTCTTTTTCATTTGACTGAAGTTATGCCTTCACTATGAAATTTAAGCTGACACTAAATTACAAAAAAAATTAAGCCAAGTGAATGTCAGTGTCTAGTAATTGGAATTTAATAGTGTGATTTACTGTTGCCACAGAAATGATGGCAGGGGCCTAAAGTATTCCTCTGGATCTCCCCCTCCTTACATAGAATTTTTTTTTTTATCTGTAAAAATTTTTAGTTTACTAATTCATCAGAGTTTTCCAATGATCATAAGCTAGCTTTTTGCATAAGAAATCAAAGGCTGTGTTCTAGGTGTGTAGGAAAGAAAGTCAACAGAACTTTTCTGGCTTATCTGTAGAGGAAGGAAACTACCAGAGTTGTTGCAGCAATTCTCAGATTCTTGTTGTTGTGGGTTTTTTTCTTTTTTAAGGAGTATTTTTAACCTTTTTTTTTTTTCAAGTTGAGGAAATCTTAGCCAGAGACTGGTAGTGAAGAAACTATTCTGTATGCAAGCTTAGCAAGGCAGACTGTCTTCACTGCTTCCCCTGTGCCTGTGGATTTAACCAGGATGCATGAGAGGGGAACGAGGTGCAGTGGGATCACAACTGTGATATTTGCAGCAGTTTGCCTTCCCTCAGAGAGTTCTGCATGGAGGTGGCAAAAAATAAAATCATCATTTCTTAGCGTTAAAGTAGAGTGGCCAACACAATTTTTCCAAGGTCATCGCTGTTCTCGAACTCTTTGTACTGCAGCTTCTCCACAAAAAGTTGAATTTTGCATTCTTCATTAGCTAGTAACCATACACAATACATTAAAAACAAACAAACAAATCTTCCAGGCTCTGCCTTCTTTTCATTGCAGATCTGACTTAACCTCTGCCATGTCTCATCATGAACTTAAAACCACTCTGATTAACTTTATGAGATTAGGGAACTTTTTAATGGTGTTTATTCACAGAGTTTTTTTATTAATTGACCTGTGCAACCTGTGCTAACAGATACACATCCCTCTGAAGGGTTTAATCACTTCCCAGTACCATGAAAGTCCAGGAACATTTTTCTTACATTAAATATAAATAGAATTTAATCCATGTGAATTTAGTACTTGTGAAAGAAGCAGGTTTGACACCTTCAGTGTCTGAACTCCACATCCAACCTTGGCATCTGTAGTCATGGCATCAGTGATACAGAACCTATATCTTGAGGTCTCTGGCATTTAAAACTACCTTGTCGTGAGATGACGCTGTAGGAACACTGTTGAGTCCATTTTGCAGAGCAAGGAAGGCATTTACATTCTAATAACTTTTTCCTGTATCCATAGGGAAACCTATACATGGGGTTTACAGTCCAGATCCATTAAAAGATAAGTTGCATTAATTGCTTTTAGGATAGAACGTTTATGTTCACTTTACTTTCAGTGTGTAGATATTGGTATGTTGTTTAAAAACTTGTCTGGATAATTATTTATGCTTTACCCATAGGACAGGCCCCAAAAAACCAAAACCAAATATAAAACTCATACAGCCTCTGTGTGGATGCTGGTGGGTCTTCTTTTTTTCTACTTTCCCAAAATGAAGTTAAAAATTCCTTGTTACTGATCCAATAAATTAATAGTGCAGATGTTTAAAGCAGTCATGAATCATTAATTTGAATGAACAGGAACCCACAGAAAAATCAGAATAAGTGCATGAGAAAATATCATTCCCATACTCTCCCTGTTCATACATGATATTTACCCTAATCCAAGGTGAATTTCTTTTCATCCTTTAGAGATTTAAAGCATCTTTTGTCTGCATGCTAAAAATGTGCCTAGAATACTTCAGGGCTGCTGTGTTCCATAGGGTCCCTATTGTGCTTTGTATCATGTACTCATAGCTCACCATGGATGTTCTTATATGACTTCATTTTTTTTGTGAAGACTTCTTATTTTTAGAATAAGCTTATGCTCTGCTGCTGGGTCCCAAATTTTCATGGATATGCAGATGGAAGAAAATTGCTACCATAAATCAATCTTAGAAGAAAGAGATTGCAAAAGTAGGACAAGGTGCCATCTTCAGATGTTAGAAGGAAGAAAAAAAAAAAAGAGGGGATTTGAATTGATCTTAAACTGACTGGCCAGCTGGTTGGTTGGGTAGAGTACCACAGTGGCTTTTGGTCAGGGAATAATATGTGTTTGTGATGCATTTCCATAGTGTGCATCAGGGGAAAAAAAAGTCAGTGTTTAGTTCTGAACATTGGTCTTGGGAGCTTTTTGGAGATCAGCTCTGGAAAGCTGTGCAGAACAGGCTCGGTCAGGGACACAGGCAACTCCCCTCAGGTATGGGCCATGGGCAGCAGCAGCCTCTCACTTCCAGGAGGAGAGTATATAAATAAATATATCCGTGTTCCCCATCCAATGGAGGGAGATGAGATGGTGACACCAGCAGTAAGCATTGTGGGGGAGCACCAGGCACATTGTCAGTGGGGTCAGTGACAGCAACTCATTGTTATTTGCAAGGACAAACTCCCATGTCATTCACTTGCTTTTGAGTCATATGTAATTTATTGATATTTTTAGCATACAGTTGTATTCAAGCCTCAAAATTACTTTTTTTGTGATTTTATTTATTGTGGTTTTCATCTTATTTTGGTTTTAGATTTCATGTGATTTGAGAGTAAAATTACTGATGGGAGTAATATTTTAAATTTAGTTCTTATGCCAGACTGGAAGATACATGATTCTGTCATGCTTCTGTCATCTTACCTGATTAGAATGGCTTTTCTTCCCTGGCCTGCTGAGTTCTGTGTTACAGGCAACGCAGCGATGACCAGCCGAGTATAAAGCATCACAGGACAGGCAGTTTTAGCACACAAGCCTTGTAAAGAATATCTAATAAATCTGAGGGAGCAAACAAGATTTGCTGAGTTTGTGTTGCAGACACGTGGAGTTGGAAGGCCCTCGCTGTGTGCTTCACTCTTTTCCCTCTGTGTCAGAGAAGGAAGATATATCTGTGTACTTAGGAGCACCGAGCAGTGATCTTGCAGCATCACCTAGAAACAGAAAACATTCCCAGTTCCTCTTTCTTGAGCTTTTTTAACCAGTGAATCAAATGGAATTTTGCTTTATGGTCTGGTGGATGGTGTTTCTATTCGCAGGAAAGAAAACTTGCACTGATGAATGAGGATTGTATTGTGAGCAGTAGAACGGTGACATCCCAAGGTGTCTAAATTCCCTAAAACTAATATTATTCCTTTAAATTTTTTAAATCAGAAAGTTGTGTGGAGCATCTGCTGAGATTTCTGTAAGCATGATGCGGGAGATCTTTACATTGGGCTGAGAGATAACAGTGTCTGTTGCCAACAGGTACATAGATTTGGATAATGGCCAGTATGTTTTTATGTTGTTTTTCACAGGTTTCTCAGGTGTTTCTTTGTGTAACATGGGCAGTACTGTTCCTCTGAACATGTCTTAATTTTTAACTTCCTCTGATGTGGTAACATAAAATATTTGCTATGTTTTCCTTTTTGTTTTATGATTTATATCTCTACAAATTTGGGAGTGTGGGGTTTAAATTGTATTTTTCTCAGTAAAATACAGGAAACCGTGTGTTTGTATGTATGTATGCGTACATAGGTACACATATTTAAATTTGGAGGCTTGACTACTTGCTGTACCCATATGAGGATTGGCAGGAACTGAGTTAACAGCCCTCTAAGCAGCCACAGCAGGTGAATGTTGTGTGATCAATGGTCAGCAACAGAAGGTGACTTCTAGAGCTTAAGCAGAGTTGAAAAGTATTCAGAAAAGGCAGCATAGCTGAATTCAGGGACACCATTACTGAGAATTCAGTAAGCTTGTTCTTTTAGCTTAATTCTCTCTAAGTGAATTAGAGAGAATTAAATTCTCCTGAAGTGTTGTGTAGGAACAGTTCTGCTTAAAATTCATACAGTATTTTAATCTGATTTAACTTGCTAGATAGACAACCAGTAATTTTCCCCTTATCTTGAATAATTCTCTATGTGGATAACATTGTAGGCTGAAATAAATAAGATAACATTTTATTTGACTGGTTTTATTTTAGGTTAATAAAACAATTGTTATGAAAATATAGCATTCTAGCACTTTTCTATGTCAGATTTCTACATATTCCCCATCACCAGCATTAAAGGGAAGTTATTATGGTTCCTTCTGTGCTACTCTCAGTGATTATTTTTGCTAGCAGAGATTATTATCTGGAAGATTCAGCTTGATAGTGATTCTTTCTTGTTCATCTTCAGTGCTTAAAATGAATTAGGATGATGAAGCAACCCTTTGTCATGAATAATAAGGACCAAAAGGTCACAAATAGGTTACCTACAAACCTCTTTGTGGTCATTTGCTGCAGACAGTTTTGGCTGGAAGGATTTTGCTGTTACATTTTTCTCAATCTATTTAATTAGCTTTTTTTAATTCCTGCACCGTAGCTCCAATCATATGAAAATCTTTTCCACATTATTCTAATTATTCTTCTGACTTTCTCTTCTTTTGCTCCTTTCTGTCTTCCTTCAGTATATCTCAGTCTTATCTTTATTAATAAGCATTTTGGAGCTTCAAAGTACTTTGGGGAGCATCAAGTTGTTTGTAGAGTTCCTATTAGGCTTCTTGTGCACCAATGAGGAAAGTGAAATTAGGAGAATGAAGTGATTTGCCTTAGGGGAGGTTTGGTGTGCAGACCAGGAACAGAAATCTGTTCCTGACCTTCCACCTTGTGATTCGGGTGGCGCTTTCATCTTTCTTTCCTGCTTTCTCATCTTTTTCTGACCTGTATTCTTTTTTTCTTTCCTTCCTGCATAGATTCCTTTTGCACCCACTCAAAAAGCTGTGCCTCTGACCAGGACCTTTGCCAGTGGCTTTATATACCAAACACAGGTCTGCAAGTGCTGACTCAGCACAGAAAGAGGTGCCTTTGTGGCAGTGACAATATGTGGTGAAAACTGTTGGAAAATATGCTGGAGTTGGACACAGGCAGTTCTTAACTTGCTGATGAGCCTTTCCAGAAGCTTTGCTTAATGAGGACGTTACTCTGAGATGGGGAGGGTTCCTGCTGCTGCTGTCGTGTGCTTATGATGAACTCAGATCCTGCAGAGCTGCCAGTCTTCCTGTCCCTGCTGCCAAGGGCTCTCAGAAACAGGATCCTGAGAACTAAAAACCCACCTAAAATGTGCTTTAACCTGGAATTCAGTCGTATGTCCAGTGACAAGGCTTCAGTCCTTATTCTGCCCACTCCACACTACGTGGAGTTTTTACAATCAGGTTTTGGCTATTTTATTTTATATTTTTTTTTAGCTTCAGCAGGTGACATTTTAACTGAAAAGATACTGATTTTACTGCCTATTTAAATCATCCGGTGAAGTTAGTATCTGCTCATCCTTTCTTTCCCATGAGGAATTAAGTTCATGGTTAAAGAGGTCCCCTCTGCTGTAATTTTCTCTTGAAATCTTAAGAGGGTTTTTTTTTTTTTACTTATGGCAGGGTTTGTTTTTTTTTACTTATGAATTGTGCAGGAAGCTGCATCCCAACTGTGAGCTGTGAAGTTCAATGTGGGAGAGAGGTGTGATGACCTTCCACTTCCCCTGCAGAGTTCTTCTTGTCTGGGTGCAGTCCACTGGCTACTTTTATTAGCATCTCTCCTGTTGCTGGAGTAAAATCAGTAAATTATTTCTGCAGGAATTAAATCGTGGCTGCATTGTATACCACATGAATGCATGAAATATGCCAGCGGGGTTTTGCAATTACCTAAGAATAAATATATATATATATATATAATATTTTACTGAAAAACTAATTTATGCCAAGACATCAGAGGAGTAGTTCTGTAAGCACTGGTAGTAATAAAAATGTTATCTTGCTATGCATTCACGTCTCACTTCAGTGACCATGGTATCTAATATGGTGCAGGTTCAAAATATCATTTTTTCTTTTCCATATGGTGTTTATCTGTTTATTGGGACTCGCTCTGCTGTTGCTAAGAAGGCATGTACTTCAGTGTCTTCCCCTCGAACTGCCTGTTTTGTAAATTTATAGGATCTAGTGACTTCTCAAATCAACCAACAAGTTGTGGGTGGAAAAAAAGGAAACAACAATAGATAGGAGCACTGGTACAAGTGAAGTCTGTTTTTATGGTTCGTTGTTTTGATGGGAAAACAGACTAAAAATGCTTGTTTGTTATGTTTCTGTAACTTGAGATTTGAATGGAGTTTGTGTTTGGGGTTTCTCTGTGTGTGTTTTTACTCTGGTTCAATAAAAACACTGAAAGGCAATTTTATTGTTTTAATGCTTAGGAGGCTCTGAGTTTAGGACAAGTGACCTATGACTAGTAGGAAACTACTTGGGTGTTTTTCCTCCCAAAACCTGCATTTGGAATTATGTTTTTCTAGCTCAAAAGTGGGTCTTTATCTTTGTAATGACATTGGTAATCATCTGACTACTTTACTTCCCTGGAAACTTTTTTATGATCTGAATGAATGTGGATATACAGCACCAGCAAAGTTCCTAAGCTACAGATACAGAAAGTGGCTTTGGGGTTGTTATTTTTTTTTGTTCATTGATGTAGCCTGCTGAAGGTTGTGCAGCAAAATGGTTTGTTTACTCTGTACAGCTTCTCAGAATACAGACATCTATGACAACTAGCGTTTAATTTTTGTAATTTTCTTTCATAAATTTTGTTATTTCAGAAGATGCACGTCATTTATATTTGCTTACAGTGACTATGAAAAGTCAACTTCAAATCAAACTATTGAGGAGTTGTAACCCTGTGTGTCCCTTGATACCGAAATGCAGAAAGATGTCTTGATGCACTGGGGAAAATGTAAGTGGCACATAACTCCCATTTTGCATGCCATATCAAGAGATCACATATGACAGGTCACATTTTATATAGCTTTTATCTGAAGAACGCCGGTGGGTTTGCAGAGTGAACTACTCATTCCTACTTCAAGTGCTGTAAGGTAAGCTGCTCTGTACTGTAAGGTAAATCGGTGTCTATCAGGTCTGTATTACAGCAGACCTGTGTCTGGATAAAACTTTAAGGGAATTTAATGAGGTAGAATGTAACCTTGCTAACCATGGCTTAAAGGAAAACCAACCAACTAACTGGTATTAAAGTGATTTTAGGATGAAAATGAAACAATTCTGAGTGGTCAGTTATTTTGAAATATTTCACTTCTGACAAAGCTCTCTTAAATCCATTTTAAAAACTGCAGCCTGACTTTTGAAAGGAGTTTTAAAAGCCTTCTGAAATTGCAGTGTATAATTAAAATTCCAGCCATGTGTCATCAAATTTGAAATAGCACATTGTCTTCTGACAGATTGTCTGATAATATGCACTGATACGGCACTAGCCCTGAGGAAATCCACTCTGTTAAATCTACAAGGAAATAAAAGAAGGACCTCCTAGTTCAAGAGTCCAAACCATTTCTATCACAAGCAATCATATCAGTATAAACCCTTTGGCAAATGGATTAGGCTTAGTCTCAGAAACTTAAATTGTCCCTAAAACTCCTCTTGGAAGATTGTAACAGAATCTTATTCCAGCTTTCATTTTACTACAATGAGTTTCTGCGTTGGTTTGTGATGCAGATGTTATTTCTGGTCACTGGATCACTGGTTTCTCCTCACTCGTCTGAGTATTTGTTCTCCTGAAGTAATTAAAGAAAATAATCGTTCTCTTCTTAACCTTTGTTTAACAAGCCAATCTTTCTCTTCTCCTTATAAAAGATAGACTTTCAATTCCTCATATTTTTATAGTAGTACCTCAACTGATGTTGGTGCAGGAAATTATTACTCACAAAAATTCATTATCGGAGCTCTGAAGGAGGTAACTTACTCAATGGTATGAATAGTTCTGTACCTCCTCTTCTTACCTGGTATTGATACTTCTCCACCTCCTCTCGACCTTTCTCTCCCAGTCCTAGCATTGCACTGCCATGTTCATGACCACGTTACACAGGTGACTTGGCATCAGCTTTAGATTTACTAACAGACAAGGGGTTTTTTTCTCTGTCCCTTGCCAGAGGGTAAAGCTTATAGTAGTCTTCTTATTTTATTACTAGTAACTGTGTATTGTTGAATTTTCATCTCTTTTGCTTATTCTCTTAAACAAGATCATCCATGAATAAACTTCCTGAGTAAAATGCAGCCTCTGCATGTGGTCACTTTGCCTCCCTTATGTCATCAGCAACTCCCGTGAGTGCTCTCCTACTTCTTGTACCAACACTATTAATTAAGGTACTAAATAAAAATGGTCCCAAATGCAAAGCTGAGGAATGCTAGTAGTGGTCATCTTCATGCAAAGCATTTTCCCATTCAGAACAGACTACTGTTAGGTTTTTGGCCACTTTTTTTCAAACTGGCTTACTATTTTTTATAGGGATCACTTCTCCATTTTCATCATTCTGTTATTTCTCAGGTGGTTCTATATTGTCTGTTTTACAAAGGTGCAGACTGTTTGTGTTGCATTTAGGTCACAACTTCTCTTAGATGTAAGTAAATCTGAAATTGCAAGCAAAGCTGAATGCCTTAGAGATTTCGTATCTGAGGTTGCCTATGCCAACGAGTTCATAGCGCATCATAAAATCTAGGAAATGTAATGTTTTCCATGCTTTTAATAGCTTTTATTGAAAAGAGAATAAGAATAAATTAAGTTACTCAAACATGAAAAATGCAGTAACTAAACTGATTCAGCTAAGACTGAAACAATGAAATAATTCAAGTGAGCCTATCTACAAATTAATACACTGGTAATGAAGGCAAAGTATAAATCTGATACTAGAATTTTTTAGGCTTGTTTAATAAGACGCTCTAATCTGGAGGCAATGTAAGAAGCCAGATTCTTTTTAGCCAATGTGCTCTAATTATTTCACTACTGAAATACATAAAGTGTGAGTTCCTCAATATATGTATTTATTCTGGTATTAAACGCACTCCAAGCAAAAGCATTAATCCCGAAGGAAAAGGCTGATTTGGGTTGGCTTATGGCAACTTGGGGGTTTAATTTGTGTGGCATTGTTTTGGTTATCTGGAATGGGGCAGTGGAGGCTTAGGAATAGGAAAGCATGTGTGATCTCATGTCCAGTTAGAGTGGGCTGACTGGCCATAGCAACAACTCAGGTATTTCCCCTTTTCCTTCTGGTGGCCTATGAAGAGAAGAAAGGAATATATGTAACCTCCAAAATGTTGGATCATTTTGCCTTCATACAACTTTTGTACTTTATAAGTGTCATTTGCTTCAGGAACTATGCTCATGACTTCAGGATCTACTAGAGCCCATCTGGTCTGCTTCTCAGAAAGCAAAATCCTGAGGGTGAATCAGAAAAGATTTATTTCCAGAAATGTAAAGAACAGGATATGTGAGTGGTTTCTGGTGGTACTGTTACAATACTAGCCTTTTGACAGAGGTAGTGAAAAGAATAGCTATGAGCAGTAACTGTGATTTTTTAGAACTGTCTGATAATCTAGTCAGCATGCTCTTTCCATGCTCATATCATTCCAGTTATTTCCATGTGCTCTCCCTTTCTCTCCTTTGAGCACTTCCCAAATACTCCTTGCTAAATAAAAATCCAGGAACTGCTGTATCTTAATGCACAAACTCTTCTTACATTTTATGCAAAAAATATTTAAAGACTATGCAAAATAATTGATGTAAAAAGAGACGATTGCATATGTGATTAAAGGTTTCAGAGGGCCAGCTTAAGTTAAACCTTGTGGTTTTCATCTGCTGGATCCCTTTTTCCATTGCTTGATTCCTGATCCTTGGATTTCCTGCCGTGACTGGCCTGACACTGCCACCTTTGTGAGAGCTGGCAGGGCCGCAGGCGAGGTAAGAGGCTTCTCAGCTATAATTACCCACCTTTCTGTGAATATTCTGATAGAGATTTACATTTTGTCTAGCCATTACTCTACAGATTAATTATCTATAATGCAATAATAAATTGATTACTGCTACTAAACAGTGAAGAGGAGCAGTGACTTCAAAGAAGCAGACAGCTGTAGTGAGTCTGACACTTGAAGAACTTATTCTATCCTTAAGCAAGGGCTGTCTGAATGGAATTCTTTTACCTGGGATAAGAATAAGTCTGTACTCCTCCCAGTGTGTGTGCAGTTCCCATCAGCATTAATTGGAGCACTGAGTGGAATTCATAAAGAAAATAGAACCTGAGCTATTGTTTTCAGAACCAGCAGCGCAGCAGATTCTACAGTTGTGTATTTGTAATTGTGCCACAGTGGAACAAGCCCAGGAGCAAGCAAAGACACTTGGAGATTTCCCACCTCCCTGGCAGCTTTTCTGATGAATTCAGCTACCCTGGCAAGTATCACAGTTAGCTGTGTGCTATTTCCAGAATAAAGTCTATCCAGGTGAAGTTCCCCCCTTTGTTTCACAGAGGTGTATTTAACCCTTCTGCCATGTGTGATGGTCATTATGTGGGTGTGATGTGACATCAAAGATCCTTTTGACTATTAACAAAACATTGGCTTCTGGCTGTGCAATTGATCTCTCCTTAAGTTCTGAGTCTAGGAGTTTAAAATACAAATACCTAAAGGCCTGTTAAGTAGAAGTTCTTCCCTTTTTGTAAGCAGGTTGGAGAATCTTGTTAGTCTGGGGAAACAGCCGGGTTTTGATGTATTAAGGAACAGAAGCTGCTGAACCTGAAAGTTCTGTCTTTCTGCAGAGACTTCACGTCAGCTCTACCCCTCTCACCCCAGTTTACCCCAGCTCTGCCTCAGCACAGTGGTTGTTCTCTACTGGGGCTTTCTCCAGGCCCTTGTCCACAGTCAGTAACTGGGCAAACCAAACTTTCTTGTCCATCCTGTGATGTCCCAGGGACATTCCAGCTTCCACCTGAGGCTCAAACCAGAACCTTCCAGCCCTGCGTCATGACAGGTGGTTGGGACTTTCCTTCCTTTGACAAGGCTGCAGAGGAACTCTCTTTTCTGCTCTCTTTTCCAGCTTGAGCCTGATTAGATTTGAATTTTAGTGTGAAGGAAGCATGATAATGGAAAGAAAAAATAAAGAATACCTACAAGATTACTTTCTTTGATTTTGCTTATGATACGGAGAAAAAAAAGAAGGCTTCTTTCAATGAGAAGTCCATTTATTCTATCAACAATAAATGAAACTATTCCTGCAGAAAATTGCAATAAAGAGGTAATTCTTATGCATAAAGGTTACTGGAATAACCTGGGTGACAAGTCTGTTGAATTCTGCTTTATGCAAAGTTTTTATGCAACAAAAATTATTGCAGCTCCAGTTTAAAGCCATTTTGACTATGAGACTGTTCCTTTATGTTCACTGTGGAGCCTCTATATTCTTCTAAAACTAACAGGAGAGGACTTTAGCTTACTCCTTTGGAACCCAGTGAAGGCTAGTTTTCTTGGTCTTTTCTTCACTAGTTCTCTTGAGACCACTCTCTGTTGTCTTTTAAGCAACAGAAGGGTCTGTCTTCTGAAAGCTTCCCAGAGAAGATGAAGTGAGAAAGTGGATGGGCTTAGAATGTGAATTTCAGTAGCAGCGTGGTCATTGCTCAGCACGGAAAATTTGATGAGAATTGCATTAGTTGCTTTTCAAAAGTTGTCAGAACCTATTTTTTTTGTTAGCAAAATAACGTATTTTCTCTACTCTAGTTTTGTTGTTACGACCAGCTAAACTGTCTCTAAAGGAAGCAAACAAATAACCCTGCAAGTGATGTTCAGCATCAAAATGTTCAGGTGAAATGGATAAAATTTGGCAAAATTATACCTAACTGAAAAGCGTCAGGGCAGCTTTATTCAATAGCATTAGTTCTAGTTTTGCACGTTTATAGCAGAATCCTCAATGAGTCCTGGAAGGAAATAAGAGTCTGTTTAATCTCTGTGAAAGTGAAAACTGAAGGTTTTTTTCCTTTTACTCTTTACATGTCTCCTTGTGTTAATATTGCACTACTCAGCATAAAAGTCTAAATGGATTTCCTCATCTAACAGAGTAAAATCGGGTATAATATCCCACAGCTCTTGCAGCACTATTGCCAGGTCTGCTGCTATTAGAGAGATGATAACTTACAGGAATAACTATAATTTAGTCAAATTTGAAATAAAAACTGTGGAAAATATGTTGCTTTTGGGGAGATGAAAATATACCAGCAATATTGATCTCAGTACCATATGATGTTCTTGCTGAATTCAAATGTGACAGGACAAAACAGATAAAGATGAGGATTCTGGCTGCCTGTCACATGTTTCAGCAGCCTTTCGGAGGCAGGGATGTGGCTTTGTGTCCCTTATGCCAGTTCCTCTCCCTTCTTCTGATTAGAAAGAGGTGTGAAAGGAGCCTCCCAGGTTTCTACCTGTTTGCTTTGCAAAGAGAAATTTTGTATTTGTTTGTTTTGGATAAAAAGTATTTCCTTGAGGCTAGGACATAAAAGGGGTTTGAGAATGAAAGAGGTTGCTACTTAGAGTGGGCGATTCTTCTCTAAAAATGTAGTTCTTTTGAAAGATGTATAGGACCCTGTCCCCCTCTCTCACTGAAATATTTGCTTTCTCTTTTTTTCTTTAGGGACAAGAGTATTTTCATTCTCTTCTGCCAAGAACGAAGCTTAGACTCATTGTAACCATGTTGACTGTATCAAAAAGTGATGAAACCTTAAGAGTAGCTATATATTAAGATTCTTGTCTACTAGGGGAAAACATATAATCTATAAGCAATTAATTACTGAGTATTGAATTAATCTAAACCAAACAAACATATCCCTAAACATTATTCTCAGGTTTCATTTACAAGCTTTGGCCTGGAATTTTCAAGGAAAATTAATCCCACTCTTCAGCTAAAGACAAACCTAGAACTTCCTTTTAATACAGGAACTGTGACTGAAGGTGATTAAGCATGCTCTAATTTATTGCAGCTTACAAGCTAACAGCAAAATGTATATATATCCTATAAATCCATATGGTGATATGCAAGCATTTCTTTCCAGTAGTATATGTTTAGAAAATGCCTTTCTGTGCCAGGGCTTTAAGCAGTTCCAGAGTGAGCCTTTGACTAGTGCCATGAAGATCTTATGTTCTTCTCTGTTAAAAAACTCTGAAACCAGCTGTGGAACTGGAGCTGTGTCTGTGGGCCCTACTCTGAGATCTTCTCTAGGGCAGAGCCCCAGGTGTCTTGGTTTCGTTACAGAGAAATACCAGCATTTCATGCAATTGTTTTCAGTGGAGTCTCGTTTGTTTATTTCAGCAGCCCAAATAACTCTGTCAGCCTCTCTGATTATGGATCCCAATAGTGAGAGCTTTATGGCTGATCAGATGATGCGCCGTTGCAGTTTCAAGCCCCTGCTCGTTCTACCATTTACTGTGAAGGTGGAAGCTAAGGCAGCTCAGTATCCGAAAAAGCAGTTCAATGCCGAAAGGAATGCACAAATGCAAGTATTTTCTCTTTAGCCCTTTTGCCATATTCTGGTGAATCTATAAGCTCCTGTAGCTCTTTTAGCAGTGGCAGAAGCTTATCTTCATATACCTGCGGTATCTGTGTGATGCTCTCATCTGCATAGTATTTCCTTCATTATCATTTTCATGTTTCTACTTGAATAGTAGAATAATCTGAATAGTGTAATAATTTTGCGTATTTTGTGTAACTGGAATTTTGCGATCAGGAACCCTGAAACTTTTTTTTTTTTTTAATCCCCCTTATTGCTCCTATAAGGTTGTGTGTAATATCTTTCACAGTTCTGGCTACCAAGCTGTCGTCATCTCCCTCAGTCGTGTTTGTGTCTGAGGACATGCTGCTGGCACCATTTTGTTTTATCTGTGCTAGAAGACTGCCTCTTCTCCTTCTGTTCTTGTGCTGATCTAAGTCCCAGATTTTTCCTTATGAGGGAAGCGCGTGTTATGTTTCTGTCATTGCAAGTTCTCATTTTAGTTGAATAATCCTGTTTTTAACTTTTTGATCCATCATTATAAGGTAGCATAACAAGCCCGTGGTGTGAATACGGTGGCAGCAGCATCTGTGTTTCATCATGTCTCTTGAGAACGTGCGCATCCACATGAACCCACTGGCTGGCTGATTCAAAGTGGGCCTCATCTAAGAAAATGAGACAGCTCAGCACTTGGGGTTGGGGCCAGGAGTGCTGGGGGATCCTGCTGGTTCTATTTCTGTTTTATTTTTATTTTTGTGTAAGAGAAAGAAGCAGGACAAATTCTTGGGACTGATAGTAGGTATGGCATAGGGAAAGATTTCAGTACAGGCAGGTGGCTGTACTTAGCAGATGATAGTGCCAGCTATAAGATTGTTATCTATATTTAAATTTCCTTAATAAACAGACTGGTTTGTATTTAAAACTGTTTTCACATTACACAAAAATGTCAGGAGAAGAAACATTACTTTGAGAAAAAAAAATCAGTAATACCCGGTGAAAGATGTTTCATCTGTTTGTTCAATGTAGGTTAATTATTTTCCGTGTGTGATTTCTAGAAGTTTTTTCTCATTGATAGTCTCTTGAGCAAATAAATGATGTACTTCTTCTCTAACAGTTCTAAAATTCTGATCTTCCCTTTTTGTTCTCTCTTTCAATCACTTCAGTTCTGCAATGAAATAGAACATTATATCCCACATATGCCACATGAAGTTTTCAGTAAGTCTTTAATATTCTGTACAGCAAGGGAGATTTGGATGTTCATGTCTTCTTTTTTTTTTAATTTTATTTTTATTTTTGGTTGGAGATGGGATTCTTTGATAAAAAGTATCTTAGACCTAGATAAGCCTAATTTCATTTCAGACTCAATGTAACGAGACTCTTATCTTGTACTATAGAATATGCAGATAAATTATAGCTTTGAAGATACCATAGTCTGATAGAACACAATTTATCTACTGAATTTATTAGGCCAGATCTTCTGCTGGTAATTATTTGGGTGGAGCTAAACTAATTTACACCAAAAATGTGTGTGTTGCCGTGTGTCTGAAGGAAAGCAATGAGCAGGAAATGTGCTGGCTGAGACCTTGCTATAACCAGAATTGGATATGCTGGAGAAGTCTTGTTCAGAAATGCAATGATGAAGTTTATACATATTTCCATATGGAAAGGATCTCTTGGGAGAGGAGAATCAATATGTGTGAATAACAACTTAAGTGATTAAAGGGAAGCGTCCCACAGAATAGGCCTGTCATGCTCTATATATAGTTTTGAAAAACCAACCAACATTGAGAATAATTGCAGTTAATAGTAAAGTGATCTTTTTATTTTTTTTTCCAAAAGGAGGACAATCTACAGATTACTTTTTCTATTTCGTTTGACCTTTTTGAGTGTTTTCTTGTTTCATTGCCAATATGCATGGAGTGAAACTTCAAAAAAATATATTCATCAAAACATGTGTACACCAGGGAAAGGGATGCTGATTGTGGAATGTTTCTGTTCTTTCTCAACAAAACAATGGGGTGAGAAGAGAATAGAGAGAACCAAAATTAAATTTTCCAGGGTTGAAGATCTTGAGTCCTTATTTACATGTCATGTAACTTAGAATTTTGTGAAATGTCTTGGATCAAAGCCCTTATTGTACGTGCATCAAATTAGTCCTGTGCTGCCTTTTGAAAATGGTGCTGGTTTGAAGTTTGTGTGTCCCCTGTTTGTAAACTACAGCATCTGACTCTTAACGGTGTTTGGACCAGTCTTCAAAGACTGACTTTGGGATCTGTAGCTCTCTTGAATCTCTCTTAACTTGATGCACCAAGAGACATTGAGCTCCTTTTTCTGCACGTTCTGCAGTACAGCTACCACACCAGGGCCCACAGATGAACTCTTTCAGATGCAGATCTGAGAGCCACGTTGCTGTTTCTGCCCTGGAGTTTATCAGATTTGCACGTACCCAGGAGCTCAGGCAGGTGAGAAGAACCCTTAGGATTTGATTCATGTAGGGAGCCCTTAGGACTGTGATTCACGCAGGGAACAGTGCCATTCTAGTGCAAAGCAACTGAAATTATTAGGGTTTTAGAAGAGTTCCTAAATGTAGAGAAAAGGCTATCTGTAATTTTTACTAAGCGTTGACAAATAAGCATGATGTGGGCAGAGTGTGGTTATCTGGGGACATTGAAGAACTTCTAATCCTCGGTATGGAAATCAAAGCATTAGGACATCACACGGGGAAGATGATGGACCTTTTGTTTCCGAATGCTGTACATAGCTCACGCTCTGGCAATGTCCCTGAGAATATATTCATTTCTTCTGAAGCTGCAAATTGATTAAATTAGATCAGTGAAAGGCCACTAATGACATGTTTTGGCTTTCTTTTTATTGGAGCAGCATGTTAATCTTATGTTTGGAATCTGAATCACAGGGTAGCTGGCTCTTCAAAAGAGCAATTGGTCAGGATCTAGACATACGCGATACAGGGAAGTTTCTGGCCACAGCTATTAAAAGAGAAAACAAAGGGGGGAAGTCCTACAATCCTGCCTCGGGCACACATTTGTAATGACAGAATAAGATGTTTTCAGTCATTTTCATTCCACATAGTTATGTGGAATTTTAATAATGTTCTCTAGGTGCAGTGCCGAAACAACTCTTTCAAAAAATTGCTCTATTTTCTTCTGAAAGTTTCAGAACCTCTGTGTGTGTGTGTGTGTGTGTGTGTCACTGGAGTCTGGGTTTGTGCAAACTGAAGTGTTAATACCCGTTGATGAAATAGCTCTTTTTGCTCCCTTCTCACCCGCTCTGTTTCCTGAGCTATAGTGAGGCTTTTTGACACCTCAGAGCAGCTCTACATATCTCGCATCCTGTCCTCTCCTGGTGTCCCTCTGTCATCACGCTGCTTCTGATTATAGCTGTGGATGAGTATCTTTTTCTCCTGGGTGGCAGTAGCAACTTCTGTGGCTCAAATATATTCCTTATGGTACCCTTCATCCACTTCCGTCCATACCCCAAGTACCTTTCACTTTTCTTTCTATTTAGTAATTTCTTACTTAAATGAACTCTTATACACGATAGAATTAATGTGGCATTTTCCACCACTGTGTTCTGTTTAGATGTCACAGCATTATCTCATCTTATGTCAGAATATGAGTTTAGATTGTAATTGCCTTGGGGTAGGGACTGTTTCTGTGCGTGTGCATCTATTGTGCCTGTAACAGCAACAACTCCTCCTTTTTCTGTTGAGAGCCAAAGGCAGCTGAAGTATATACCATATTCTTAGTACATTTTTAAAATGTTTCAGATAGCCTGATCTGAATTAGTGACAAAAGATTTAAACAGCTACATGTTCTTACAATTCCCTCAACTTCAGATGAGATTTAGGCATTACTTAAAGTTGCACCTGAAAAGACTTTTTATTTCTAAAACTTTTTTAATCAGGCTGAACCCAGTATTTTATCTAAATTGGTATAATTCACATTTTCTTCCAGCCATCTCCATATAAACCGTAATTATTTAGGTTCGCATTTAGATATTGCCCAAAATGTGATTCACATCTCATTTATACCCTACTGTTGCCATTTAATTAAATTAATTCTTACAACAGCCTCAGGTAACAGAGCAGATAATGCCTCAGTTCTGAACGGTCTTTGCTGATTCGATCAGTTTTATGTAGTCACAGACCAGGTTTTCTGAAAAGCTTGTTTGCTACACAAGTGCTATAAATGCTCATTTCTCCAGGCATTCAGCTCAGGGGATGTTCAGCAGAATAACTGAGCGTTTCGGAAAACTTGGCCGTAGTTGCTGGTGCCGAGCCATACAGTCTCTCTCAGAAAATTCTAAGGTTTTATTTTCTCAAGTTCTCTCAAAGTTGAGGGATGAGGAATCCCTTTGAAATATGTAACAAGACTGTAGATAGCTTAGAAGGGAATATTTCTAAGAATCTCTGTTGGGGGTGTCTTGCCAGTGTGGATTGCAAGACTGGCAAAGGTAGAATTGGAATAATGAGAAAATTAGAAATTGCCTTTGAAAAAGAGTTTGAGGTTAAATTACAAAAATCAGGCTTCCTTAAAAGCTGTTGAGGTTAAATATCAGGTCATTTTGCTAGTCGACTGCATCCTTGTGCGTGTATTTTGAAATGCAATTATAGAAGTTCAGTATTTTATATATTATTTTTTTTTCACAGCACTTTTCACAGCAGGGCTAAAATTGAGAGACCAGAACCACAACCTCTGAAAATTGCCTTTTCCTAGGAGCTTCAGACTGAACTTTCTCCTGTTATTAGCTTGTGTGGAAGCAAAACAGTCATCCTGAAGTAAAGTGCATTTCTTTTTAGCTATGGGAATGATTCTCCATGTAGGAGTAAAGCTGCTATTTTTTTCCTTGAGGAATTCTTTCGTATCTGTTCCTTCCTATGAGGTTCTTGAAGGCCATTTTTCATATAAACCAGCTTTATTCTGTCAAGCAGCAGAGTCATAGGAAACCAAGGTTCCAGAAATCCTGTAGGGTCCTCCCACTCAATACTGCCTGGCAAGCCAATTAGCTTGGTATTTTTATCTCTAACCTGATTTGGAACTAATTGTAAATTACTATTTTACCATTCTGTTTTCTGTGATAAATGCCCTACTCAATTATTATTAGATCTGCTCCTAGAACAGCTAAATCTCCTTATATCTATGCCATACCTTTATGTCTCTGCAATCTGAGGAGGATACAGAAGCAGCCTCACATCCTACTGCACTAATTCTTAATCGTGGCCCAAGGAACAGGAAAATTTTGAGACAGCGCAGGATTTTCTAGTCCACCCTTCCCTGTGGTGAAAGTACCTTTCTATATGAAGGTTCATGCCAGTACTTTACTATCTGTTGAGTTGCCTTTAAGGCAAAGCCTAATGCTCTCACTAAGTTAAGGAAGTTGTAGCCAGTTCACATTTTATTCCAGGTTGGTGTTCTCTGCTTTTTATTTGATTTTTTTAATCTACCATGAGATAACATTTATTTTAAAGGTTGAAGTGCAGTTTTTACCACAGAGTACATCTGCCTTCAGTCAAATTTTGAAATAAATATCTCAGTTGTTCTCATTTACTGCACTTTGCCTCATGTCACTGAGTGGTGTCAGAGCACATGAGTTGGATTCTTTCTGGTTAAAACTACACTGGAACCTGCACTCCAGGAACACCCTTCGATGTCCATTAAGCAGTTGGAGGATGCTAGTTCCTGGGTGCAGGGCTTATCCAAAGTGACATACATTGTAGATGCTGGGTTCTCAGCACCAACTGTTTTGCTGTGCAGGTGTTCTCCTGTCTCACCTCCCAGTGCAGGAACACTGAGGTGAGGGAATGCATGTGATCTTGAACAGAAAGTAGTGTTGTGGTTTGAGAAGGCTCTTGCTTGCCCCAGTTTTGGGAAGTTCAGTGGAGCTGGAGAAGTAGGATCAGAGAAGTAAATAGTTCAGCTCGTTACTCTCTTTTCTCTTCTTCATTTCTGTTCCCTGAATAGAAGATCTTGCAACTGAAGATCTTGCCAACTGTTTCAGTTAAAGGCACTGAGCAGGAATGCTCCTCTTACAGTGTCAGATCCCAAGAGTATGGTGTACAGGCCACTGGCAGGAGAAGCAGAAGAGCAGTCTGGGTTTTTAGAGTGTGCCTAAGTAACAGTATCTGCCCAGCTACAGCTAACAGGAGTCATTACACTCACCCTCAACTGGAGAGACCCCTGAGGAGGGATGGAGTACATTAGCAATCACAAGTACATCCCAAATCTGCTGCTTCCCTACAAATCTTAGCCACTTTCCTCCATGTAACTACTGAAAGAAAATGTAAGGTCCATCTATCCAGATTTAATCATCTGTATCTGAGTTTTCAATGTAACTCCAGAGCGTTCATTCAAGCAAGCAATTCTCTTCCACGGGCAGCTGAGTTCATGGAATCATGTATTGGAAAGTCTCACACAAAAGTGAACTTTGTGCTACAAATCAGCAAGATGATACCTTTTCCATTAGCACTTTAATCAAGACCTTTGCTACAGTAAATGTTTAGCACTGTAAATAATTGGTGAAGACTGCTGACCTGAGAATACTGTGGTGGGTTCAGCCTAATTCCAAAAAAAACACACCTAAAACGTTTACTACATTAGCTGACCCAATGAATCATCAAAAAAAGCAAAGCATAAACTGAATTCTGTGTGCAGTAAGTAGAAAAATGCCTGGAATATTTCAGAGATGCAACAGAGAAGAAATAAAAAAAGCTCCTCAAAGTGGAGCATTTGCCATGCCCTGTTTCACAGGAGTCATCACACAGAGAGCCCCTCAGCCGGCTTGTGAGTATCCCTTTGGCAATAGGAACCAGGATGCAGCTGTGAAAATACTGTGACTGCATTTAGCATCACAAAATAGTTTTTTTTAATTGGAAAGCGTGCACAAAGTCATGACTTTATTGGAAATTCATTGTCCACCTTCTGAACACCTAAGTAATAGTCACTTGATATTTGATTTGAGGATTGTATGATTCAAAAGCAGGACATGTTTAGGAGAGCTGTTAGAGGTTATGCAGTATTAAGAAGTCCTTTTCTTCTAGGCAGAGAAGCTTGAGGGGACTACAGAAGGCTGGTTGTCTTAGGAAAGAGCAGGTGAGTGAAGGCTGGAGCAGAAGCTAGAGGATTTTTTGCAGTTTGATTAATTTGCTTGGGAATGAATCTCAGGCTGAGAGATACCCCTGAGTTCTGCTTGGGAGGTGGGAACCTACTAAACCCTTAGGAGTCAAGAGCTAATGCAGGAACAGCTAGATAACAAAATAAATATTAATAATGGCCAAGTAGATACCATTAGAGTTGTGTATTTTAAAAACTGCTGATATCCATGAATTTCACTGGGATTAATTCCTTGAATTCACCACCTTACTGACCTCCGGCTCGCTAAGCCATCATTTCCAGGATTCGTTCAGCCATTCCAAATCCCTGAGCAGATCCAGAGAGCTGTGTTTCTTAAATGAGCAGATAAACCTGTAGTTCTCTCTTTAATACCAAATGTAGATGGTGTTGCCCACTGAGACTGTCAATATTCCAGTGAGAGTTGTCATGTCTGTAACATCTGTTGGTTTATTAAGCCTGGAAAGAAGTTTTGAACTATAAAAGTAAGAAAATTCACAGGATCCTAACAGCTAAAATATTTTTTTTTCCTGGCTGTGAAAATTCCAAGGAAGCCATGTCTGGCAGCCTGTCACTAGTGGGTTCCCCCAGGGATCTATACTGGCACCAACGCTGTTTAACATCTTCATAAGTGATCTGGATGATGGGATCAAGTGTACCCTGATGAGGTTTGCTGATGATACCAAACTGAGTGGGAAAGAGCCAACCTGCTGGAAGAGCAGGCTAACAGGAACCTTGTGAAGATCAACAAGGACAAGTGTAAGGTCTTACACCTGGGAAAACATAATCCAGGAGTGCAGCACATGCTGGGAGCTACCTGTCTGAGGAACAGCTCTGTGGAAGGGGACGTGGGGATCCTGGAGCACAGCAAGCTCAGTCTGAGTGAACGAGGGGATCCAGCGTCAAAGAAAGCCAACAGGATGCTGGGCTGCATCAACAAGGGCATCACCAGCAGAGATAAGGAAGTCATTATCCCACTCTGCTTGGCACTTGTTAGGCCACACCAGGAATGCTGTGTTCAGTTTTGGTCCCCATATTGCAAAAAAAAGGGCTACCAAGATGATCAAAGGACTGAGAAGCCTGCTGTATGAGGAAAAGCTGAGAGAATTGGCTTTGTTCAGCCTTGAGAAAAGAAGGCCTGGGGAGACTTTATCACCATTTTCCAGTATTTAAAGGGTGGCTACAAAGAAGGTGTAGACTCTCTTTTTACAAGGAGTCACATGGAAAAGACTAGAGGTAATGGGTACAGGTTACTCCTGGGGAGATTTCTATTGGACACGAGAGGAAAATTTTTCACAGTGAGAACAACCAGCCATTGGAATAATCTCCCAATTAGTGGTGGATTTCCTGGCATTGGACACTTTTAAGATTCAGCTGGACATGGGGCTGGGCCATCTTGTCTAGATCATACTTTTGCCAAGAAATGTGGGACCAGGTGATCCTTGAAGTCCATTCCAACCTGGTATTCTATGATTCTATGATGTTTTGTAGTGATCTTTCTTATCTTTAGACTGCTTCAGGCAATATATGAGGCTTCTCTCCTTTGACTTATGCACAAATTAAATTCTCTATGGAAAAGGATACAAAAATGTTTTTAATTTTTAGAAAGGTTTGTTTCCATAAAGTAGACATTATAAAAACCCACATGTAATGTACAGTGATCTAATTTTAAAATAACACCTATATAAATATATTTTCATTTTCAATAATGAAAATAAATTTGAGTTAGGATCACCTGCTTAATTTGTTCTATAGAAAATGGTAACAATAACCTACCTTGAAAAACACGAGTCTGAGAATTTCACCCAAGAATTACCTCAAGACCGTTCTTTCTGGTTGAGCTAATGAATGTTTCTTCCAGTGACAGCCATCCTAGAATAAAAAGCTGAAGCAACAAGAATCTTTTACGTCTTCTAGTGAGTTGTACCAATTTACTCCCATAATTAAAAATCTGCCTATTTCAGTCTGAATGGGTCATCAGCATTGAGCCCTTTCATCTTGCAAGGCCTTCATCTGCTACATTTAAAGAGCTATCAGAAATCTCCATGTGTATATGCTTATAGACACTGATTATATCATATCTTAGACTTCTCTTTGATAGAGCTAAAGAGATTGATCTCTTTAAATCTCTGTATTAGGAAGATGGGTTTTTTTCAGACCTCAAATTATTCTTTTTTGGCTATTTTTCCTGAACTTTTTTGGTTTTCTTTTTGGGGAAGGGTGGATATCAGAAGTTGGCACAGTATGTTGCGATATGAAAGGGATGCAAAACTTTGTGGTAAGATTAGATTCATGCAAATTAGCTAGAAATAATTGTTTTGCTTTCCATCTGAATCCATCCAAGCTCCATGTTGTTTTCACGGAGACTTGTAACCTTATGAGGTTTGTTGTGATTAATTATATAGCTGATTATAGTCTGATTGCTTCATTCAAGTTGTCTCTGAACTGAGCTACTGCTAGTAACAGTAGTAAAATCTTCAGAGTGTTGTATTAATCTTTAATAGATCTGTAATGTCCAGGATGTACACCAATGGTATTTTAGGAATGACAATTACTGTTATATTACTCAATATTATAATACTTCTGTCCCCAAAGCATTTTAGCTAACACGTTCATATGACATTAAGTGGGAAGCCTCCTGTGATTCATATTCATTGTAAATAGAAAACTTTTTTAATGTTTCGGCAAATTATCCTAGAGAAATGGGCATTTGTGGATTGTAAAGATCTGAATTAGTGAAAGTCTTTTCTGAAAGAGTATCAGATATCTTACAGCTTCAGCATGCAAAGTTTCCTGTGTAGGAGTCATCACTATTTTATAGCTTGCTTGAGTAATTAGTTGGCCTCCTAATCAAATTGGTTCTGGGCTGCAATTCCCATAAATATGTACTTAGAATAAAATGTAAAAATGTGACTTTGTAACTTCAGGTTGCTCAACCTGTCTGTCTGTCCTTGTTGTAAGCAAATGAATTTACTATGTATGTATTTCTTGTAGTTCACTTTGTTGCCCACAGGATCACTTCTAGTATAATATTTGTAGTATTATGAAAAGTCCTCACCTGCTTTTGGCTGTGATCAGTAGATGGTATATTGGTTTCAGAATTATTTTGTAATATTGTGCTAAATTGCTCCTAAGGTGTCTGTAAGAGAGTGTTCTTTACACCAGTGATGTTCTGTGTTCAGGAAGAACAATTAGGCTCCCTTACAAACTGCTTAATATATATTTCAGGTACGTTTGGCTCCTGGATGAAATCTGTATCTGGTTACAGCAGCAAAAAGTCAGGCAGGTTGATGCTGCTTCTCTGTTTATATCATGGTTACATGATATGTAACTTTTCCTCCTTCCAAAAGAAAACAGTGATATATGTATTTAATCAAAAGAATGGGGGGAAATGCTCTGAGTAAAATATTTATTTTATTACAATAGCAATCTAATACAAGTTGAACCTTTTTACTGTATAACAAGGTCTTTTTTAATGGATGTTGGCTGGCAATGATCTCCTAACAGCAAATGTGTCTTCTCTTTGTTTTTCTCAGCTGGACAAGTGAAGTTTCTTCTCTTCACCTCTTCTCATGTGATAGATCTTCCATTTCCCTAATTCTTCTAATAGCCTTTCTTTGTACTCACATTAATCTTGCTGGAAGATAGGTGATATAATTACATTAAGTACTCCAAGGATTTCACTAGGAGTCTTCACCGAGACTTAGTTGAGCGGTCTATTTCCAATGAAAAGATTTGTCCTGTTTTATCCTGGTGTTGTGCTTGCTGTTTCTCCCTTGGTTGCACCACGGATCAGGCTTTAACCACCCTGTCATCACCCACACACAGGCTTTTTCCCTCCTCGTGCATTTTCAACCAATGAATCTTAAGCTTATAGCAGACATATCATTGCTGAGAACGCGATCTCCTGCTTTGTACTATTAGCATTGGTCCCATGAAAATTATACATCTTTTCCCAAGATACTCTGATCTTCTACTGATCTTCCTCACTATATTGCAGCCAGTTTATATTAATGTAGTTTCTGGGAGTTTTTTGTGGAAATTCTGTTAATATAAATACAATGTGAAAATATGATCTCAGAAAGTACCCTCGGGGGACTCCACTTCCACTGGCATCTCTAAAGTAATCGACTCCCTCACTAAGATCTTTCTTTTCTACCTTGTGTACTGCTCATTGAATCTTAGGTAGATTACCTGTAGGTTAAAATATACATACAGTTTTACCTAGAAAAGTAGTTCTTTTATATTTAAATAAATCTTATGTTTTGTCACATTTTCTGTATACTCTTTAGCATTTCATTCAAAACCTTTGAGAATTCTGCATGCTGCAGATGTTGGACTAATAAGATAACAGTTGCTTGCAACACTCATTCTGCCCTCTAAACGCAAGTGATTAATCTGTCTCATTTTAAGACTGGAATCAAAAGCTGAAATATATTACAAATTTCTGATTTCAGAACAGAACATTAAGGTATCGAGGTATTTTAGAATTTGGAGCTTTATACTGCGAGATTCCCAGTTAGGTTTTATCAAACTCTTTGACCTTTACCTCCTACACATGATTCTTTTCACAAGTACACAAATGGCTGGTGTTAATTTGCCATTCAGCGTGTGAGCCTGCTACACACCTTACTGAAAGTTTAAAAAAGAAAGGGATTTTTCTTCTAGATTACCTTTAATCTCTGTCTCGTTTTCACTGCAATGTAGTCCCACTTTTTGCCTTTAAAAAAAATATAATTTACTGTCATTTCTATGATTTAGTTCAAATTGATTTCTGGAAGTTCTGACTTTCTCCCTTCACATTTTAGACTGATACATTGTACCGACTCTTCCAACTTCGTACTTTAAAGCCCTTTTAGGTTTTTCATTTGCGCTATTCACTTTCTTGGGGGTGGTTATTCCTTTGGAGCCTATTTTTACTGAAGTCTCTTTGCTTGGTATTCACGTTTTAGAAATAGTAATCTATTTACAAATTAAATAAATTCTAGACCTTCATGTTCAAGTTCATAAGTTTTTCAGCACAATTATTTTCAGTAAATAGTTACCATAGTTACTCAAAGATTCTTCTTCTAAAATCGAGATTGACCCCAATGTTTGTTTGCCATTCCATCTAATTTAAATTGAATCATCTTATGTACATTCACTCCGGGGTCATTTGATCAACTTTTTTGTAATGTCCTTGTTGCAAAGCAGATTCACATTTAAAATAGTATCACTTCATGGGAATTCGCTAAACATTTGGAAGAGAAATCTGCCAGCTCTCACACTGATGAGTAGATGAATGCTACCACTAACAGGAACATTTATTTTCCTGTCTTTGTCTGGAAAGTTAGTTCCTATTTTGATCAATTTCTAGAAGCAGTAAATTTAAAAAGTTTTCTCATCAAATCAGTCCTAGAATCCTCTTGAAGATCTTGAGTGAACTCTTTTGTTTGCTTAGCATTCCCCAAAATTATTTGGGCTTGGACAAATTCTGTTTTGTCCATGCTACTTACATTTCTTTAAGCTATTGTCTCCTTGTTTCATAACATGAGTGTATCTGTATTTCTGCACTTTGTGTAATTTATTTTTATCGCTTTTCATTATCATTATCCTTAGATGTTTTCCTCCGATTCTTTCAAACACTGCATTAGATGTATGGGTTAATTATTCGTTACTCAGACTGCAATCTCATGCACAACAGTAAAATATTTCACTTACATCATATTGCTATATATTCCTTTTCATTTTTCTTTTTATTAGTTATATTTTTTTATATTTTATTCTTTAGGGATAAGCTGTATTTCGTTATTTGAACTATATAATGTTATATTTGTGTAATAAATTCCAGTCCTTGCCTCTTTATATGCACAAGTAGTAATTTTTAAAAATTCTTTCTTCAGTAGCTTGTGCACTGAAAAATGTGTCTCTTTTTTCCCTCAAAGTTACACAAGTTGATCTAATAAAAGATACTTATGCTGCTTTCATTATTTATGATAGAATGAGCAGTTTTCAAACTGCAACAATTAATATGAATTCCAAACTAACTAGTAAGGAAGAGTAAATTTATTTTAGAGGGTTAACAACAGATTTTACCTGTTGCAGTAGAATTAGTATTAGTGGAAGATTACCTGTCCTCTAGAAATCCTGCCATTAGCTCCTCCAGACAGCAGCTTGAAATCTTAAATCTCAGCTGAATGCATCCTGTCTAGAGGGTGACAAGGACCAGCTGTCACAGTTCAACTCAAGCTAATACAGTCAAGCATTTTGAGAACAACACAATATTTTGAACTGCCATAGGAAATAGAGAAGTATCAGACACCGCATGAAAAGATTTCATATTAATAGGAAAATGTAAAAAAAGTGAATCAAAATTTGCACTCTTCTAATTCTACATTTGTGGCAGTGTATGCTCAGTCTAAATTCTCTATTACCAATTGGAAGAAAAAAAGGAATTATTAAAAACGATCTGAATTTTATCTTCATAATCTTAACAGGCCCAATTAGTCAAACAATCTGTTTGTGGTGTACAATCAAATTTGCACTTTGCTTGACAGGCGTGTTATATTTTTATATTTGTTGCTGGGTTTAGTCCTACTAAACAAATACGCAAGTTTGTTTATCCTGTGCGGGAAGGTTGCAGTGGCCATGGCCAACCCAAAACTTGATGGTAATCCACCTGATGGTGGATAATTTATAAATAATAAATGAAAAATAAATCTTCTAACTGCACCTATCCTCTACTGTGTGTCATGCCTTGTAGGGAAAAATATGTCTGTAGAAAATAGCTTTTGCAAACTCTTCTCCAGGCCTTCTCTACCCTTTGAAGGCATGAATGGGATTATTAAAGTCTTCAAAGCTACACTTCTGTGGCAGAAACACTACCTGGGTCATGGATCATTTTAAGCTTCTTTCCTCATTATTTTTCCAGAGTGTGAGATTTTGAGCCTGTTGTTGACCCCTTTGTAATAAGGGTATACTTTTCCTCCTGCCTTTGGATGGAATGTTTCTATAAGAGCTTTTGTGGAGATCTCTGCTTCCAACAGTTATGTTGATTAATGTTGCTGTATATTTAGTATGTTAACGACTACATAAAAAATTAAAATTTTATTGCATAGCTTTACAGGAGATAACGAACATAATTTTTGCTTTTAGATAGCACCTGCACAATTTTAGATGGTAATTTTTCCTCCATGTGGAAGAGGGCCTACTTCGTCTAGGCTTTTTTCTCCTGTTGACTGATTCAATCACCTGATTCAGTCACTTCACAACACGAGGACATTTCTTGCTGGTTTTCAGGGAAGTGCCTCTTGCACAGACTGAGCTGTTGGTGTGTCTAAGCAGCGTCTTGAGGAGCTCTAGGCCAAGTCTAGAGTGCTTGAGTTTACAGGAGGGTTGTTCACTGAGCTGGGGGAGGGGCTGGGGGGTAATAACTTGAATCCATATCCTTTGTGCTTGGTGAAAAACTATCAGAAATCTACTTACTCTGTTGCTTAGGTGTCAAGAATACCATTAAGGAAAAGTGAATATTCAGCATTGTTGTGGAGATGCAGATGTCATCTAGCTCTGTTTCTCTGCTTCTGAATAGAAGATAGCTGGATATATAAAGAACTTGAACATGAGCCAGCAGTGTGCCCAGGTGGCCAAGAAGGCCAACAGCATCCTGGCCCTGTATCAGGAACAGTGTGGTGAGTAGGACCCAAGAGGTGATCATCCCCCTGTACTCAGCACTGGTGAGGCCCCACCTCGAGTACTGCATCCAGTTTTGGGCCCCTTAACACCTTCTTGCTCTCTACAACTCCCTGACAGGAGGGTGTGTAGCCAGAGGGGGTCACAGGCAACAGGACAAGAAGAAATGGCCTCAAGTTGTGCCAGGGGAGGTTTAGATTGGATATTGGGAAAAATTTTTACACTCAAAAGGTTATTAAGCCTTGGAATGGGCTGCCCAGGAAAGTGGCTGGGGCACCATCCCTGGAGGTATTTAAAAGACGGGTTGACATGGTGCTTAGAGACATGGTTTAGTGATGGTTTTTTTATCAGAGTTTGGTTGATGGTTGAGAGTTTGGTAGATGGTCTGAAAGGTCTCCTCCAGCCTAGACAATTCTATGATT
Source organism: Scolopax mira (assembly GCA_004320125.1). Classification (NCBI taxonomy): domain Eukaryota; kingdom Metazoa; phylum Chordata; class Aves; order Charadriiformes; family Scolopacidae; genus Scolopax; species Scolopax mira. The sequence continues at coordinate 263,899 of BJBW01003137.1, forward strand.
CTATGAACTCTTTGCCAGTTTGACTGCACTACATTATGGCAGGAGATTGTGTAATTATTGATTGCTTCCTTGTCGTGATGGCTGATGAGGTGTTCGTGCTTTTGTTATTTAGATGAATCAGCTGCTGGTCACTTAGTGCTGATTCACTTTCAGAGCTGGATAGAAGTATTTGGATGGATTTACAGTAACTTCATCCTTTTTACTCAGAAATATGCCAGTCTCTGTAATTGTTATACTTGACTGATTTTTCTGCTGTGTCAGGAAACAAAATACTCTGCTTTCTTTTATTCTGCTCAAGAAGATCTTGATTTCATTATATAGATCAAAGCTTTTAAATTAATTTTCTGTCTAATTTTTATTGGGGGGTGTCTTTGGATGTAGCTGTGATTTGGCACGCTGGGAACACAGGTAGAGGATATCTCTTTCTCCTAAATGTAAAAATATTCTAATGTCTTTCACAGGCTTTATATTTCAAGTTCATTTTGGAATCTGAAACTCATATGAAAACTTAACTACCACCTACTTGTTAAGTGGAGATTCTCACTTTGGACACGTGATGCTAGCAGGTAGAAATGTGATTTGGCTATCTGTTGACCACACCATGTTTTAATTGTTTAATTGTTCCAGTCTTAACAAAACCAAATTTTTTAAGGTCTCTAATATTTATATACTATCAAAACATGTTATTTATTTTGAGTATAAATTTATACTTTACTGAATTTATCTAGATAAAAAAATAACAAAATAATATTACAGTTCAACATGCAGGATGTTTATCTTTTAAAATATAAAAATGTAATTAATATGGACAGCACAATAGTAGGAAATGTTAAATCACGCCGCCTGGGTGTATATTCCCATAATCATTCTTCTCAGTAGGTGAACTGGAGTAGTTTGCTCACAGCTGAACTGTGTGCACCAGCTTTTCTAAAACAAAAAAAAAA
>BJBW01003137.1:265055-296387 GCA_004320125.1 Scolopax mira
ACACACCTGCTCGCTTTTCCTTTTTTTTTGCAGATCAACACAATGTATGTAAATAAGGATATAAAATTGTTTAGTAGCCACTATTCCCTGGAGGTGTGTTAGATTGTTCTCCACGAACTGGCATTCAATTGTCCCTGAAACAAAGCAATAATATTAGAGACAGCACTTAAAAAAAACAACCCAACAAACCAACCAACCAAAAAAACGACCAACAACAAAGCGTCAAAACTCTGCACTCACTTGTAGAGATTTGGCTAGGGATTAAGTTAAATCAGTTAAGGCAGCCTCTGGAATAGCAACCCTGTTGCATTTCCATGAGTGATGAAACCAGTTCTCTGATCTTTTATCTCAATAGTGTAAGTTTCTTAGCATCAAAGAGATCTCTTTCAAAGCAATAAATAAATATATGACAAGAAATGTGTAAGGTCAGAAATTAAAAAAGACCAAAAAAAGCATGCTCACAAGAAGAGTTCGCAAATGTTTCTGAACTCTCATTTCAAAAAATAAGACAGGAGCTAATTATCACTTTGGTAAGATTTCTTATATCCTGAACATTAAAAGAAATTAATAGGAAAAGGTATCAATTTGTCACAACAGTGCTAATTAACCTTCTATGATTTCTCACTCTTTTAATAGGTAATTTGCTGTAGTGAGAACATGAGGGATAAGTGAGAATGAAGCTGCAAAAGTATTTTTCTTTAATTTCTTAATTATTTATGAAACATGAAGACTCAAATGAGTCTTTTCCTTTTTTACTAATTGAAGAACAAAATACTCTGTTTCTTTAGTATCAGGAAAACATTTGTTCAGCATAATCTGTGATCTATTTTAAATAAAGGTCCAGCTGACTAAATTATTACCACCTGTGCCGTGAATTTTTTGGTAATTGCACTTGATTTTTGCTATTAGTATTAAAACATTAATCAGTCCATTCTTTACTGTTGTGCTTTTTTTTTTTTAATTATTGTGCTGACTTAATCCAGATACCTGCTAGTCAAGAAACATATAAACTTGCAGATTGCGTTATGTTGGCATAACAACATTGCTCTGTACTTCTCCTTAAGCAAGTACTGGTCTTTTCTGTTTCTATAATTTGTTTTCAAGCAATATTATAAATAGAGTAAAAGTAAATTTTAACATATTTATAACTGCAAGTTCTATTATTTGTTCCTAGTTGATGATTTTATGGTTTTTTTTTTTTTAAGGTGAGACTTAACTCCAAACGTGTAATGTTCTGGAGGCATTTGAAAGTACATCTTTTTCTGCCCTTAGTGACTTTAGGTTACCTTTGCTTTGAAAAAGATAACACCCAAACTAGGGGGAGGTACTGGGATATTTTATGCTGACTTTCCATTTTGCACAATAGAAAAATTTTGGTACTAAAAGAATGGAACAATAGAGCTATTATAATGGAGGTGTTCCTAGGGTTGATATCAGAGAGTTATGTTTGCTACATCTCGCATGATAAAGGTAGGTGTGTGTTAGTTGCTTTCAATCATGAGTTTCAGGCACTCAGTAAGGAATAGAAGGTGGAGTGACTACTTAACTGTGAGCTGGGAGTGCTGCCCGGTGTGTAGGGGTCTGCTTTCCTGACACCCTGAGAAATGCTGACTTGCTTATAAGGAGCTAATTCTGAATTAAAAATTTAAAAAAGGAGTCTTAAGATAACGACCTTTCAAATCCTTCCCCAATCCTAAACACTAAACAGAAATCATCCTGATGAAAGAATAATTAAGTGAATGAAGTTGTTGGGCACAAACACTCCAATGCCTCAGAGAGGAAAAACTGTCATTTGCTGCATTTAGATTCCTAATGCGATGGTTTGGTCCTTTCTTCCTAAGGATAAAATGCATAAGATGGCCGTGTGCAACAGGACAAAGAATATATTTTGGATCTGTACATCAAAAGCTGAAACTTCCTGCTTAAAAGTTTTAGAAGATTACTTCATCAAAGGAAGAATAGCTTGGTTCTTGAGACAGGTGATTTTGAGGCACAAAGAAGAAACACTTGGTGCTTCAAAAGGACTTGTGAGGTCGTGGGAGATGGTGACAGAGTGTATTTTCTTTGGATCCTTTTGTTTCTTCCTGCAAGGTGAGGAATTTGTAATTTAGTGGGAAAGTCAAGTTCTTTAATGGCTTAAACTATCTCATCAACAGGGAGAGAATATGAACTTTAAAGGAAACACAGATGCAAAGTTGGAACTGCATGTATAGAAAAGGAGGTAACTTAATCAAATAAATTGACTGTCAGAGGGAGTTAAAATTCATCCCTGATTTTTTTATTTCTGCTAGCAGGGGTTCTGGGCCATGTTTTTAAAACAGTGGTTTGAAGTAATAATGGAAGTAGAAGTACCAGCATCTATAGCCCTGAGAATGGGGAGAAAGGGTAAAGTATGGGGATGATCTTACCTGAAAGAGAGGGCAAGAGGGTGATACGTTCCATGATACCTTAAGACTGAGAAAAATTTGCTTGCAAGGAGGTAGAGTAGCCTCTGTGCTTTCTGCACTCTGACCTTCCATTGTCCCTTGCAGAGCATTTGAAAGGATTGTGCAGTTCCCTTGATCTATTTAAGAGAAAGAAACTGTGTCAAATCTCTCCATTCCCCAGCCAGCTGTCTTTCAGATCACATCTATATTATGGGAAGAGAGTATAATAGAAGATGAACCGTCTAATGTATTTTAATTAACACTGTGTTAAACATCAATGCATATCCTGCTTGGATAAGGACAATCCTGTTTGCAGTAACTTAACCATAAGCAACTTGTCTTACTTCTGACTTACAGCTCCTGTACACAGTGGACAGTAAGTAACTTCTAGTGGTGTTATTCAGAGTGGTTAGTCCTTCCTTCTGACTTGTCTTGCTCAATTAAATGAGGTCTTAAAGTGTGTCTTTGCCATTATTTCCATCCGGCGCAACACCTGAGTGACAAAGACCCAGAATGGCAGCTCAGGAGGCTTCTGCAAGGGGAAGTGTGTCCCATGGTTTCCACCAACAGCTCTGACGTTTACAGCCAATTTTAACATTTAGTTTGATTGCTGAAGTTAATTTTTAAAACTTCTTAACAAAACCTTAAAACCATTTAAATGATCTAATGAAGTAGGAACTGGATTCCAGTTTTGTGGTGGTGGTTTTTAAATGTGCTATCTTTATGATAAGGAAAAATAAAAACAGCTCCAAGAAAAAAAGAAGAAAAAAGAAAAAAAAAATCTCCCCGACTTGGGCATATAACCCTCAAAATTTCTTGTTTATGTTTTTACTATGCTTTGCCTGTGCTTTAAAGAGTAAAATGAAGATTGAGGTTGGCAGGAGCGAGCTCTTTTAAAAGTGGAAAAAATGCAGAAGGAACAGTTGTTGTGCAGCCCCGTGCAATAGTTGCTCTTTGCTTTGGTCTGTCTCCCACAGGTGATCCCCCACCCCCTGCTGCCTGGGGATCAGTGCCTCTGCCTCCTCTACAGGGTGAGACTTGAGCTCCAAATATGGACTAAAGCAATCAGCATTTATGTAGAGGTGATAGGAGACTCATTAAACGGGTGAATTTAGTTATCAGAGGAACAGGTGTAAATATATTTGGTAACTTTAGGTTATGCGAACTTGAATTCCACTGACTCTACAGTAAAATACACTCGTTATTTTTTTTTTTTCCTGAAGTGGGTCATGTGCCCCTTTACTGACTCTGTTTGAAAATAGGTATCACCAGGAGCAGTGCAGAAAAGTGTTGGGAATAAAGATGTACTATATTTCAAATAAAAGTAATCTATCACCAGTGTCACTGTACCCATCAATTCTATCATTTATATGTCGATGATCAGGAAATACAAATGGTAGTTCCCTTTAAACACAACTTTTCTTGTTTGCTCTTCATGCCTTGCAGGTCCCATTCTGTCCACTATTTTGGTGTCCTCCACAGAGTTTATCTAACCTGGCAGGGTTCTCACCTGGGCTTCCCAAGCTCACCTTCATTCCATATTTACTTAAAGGATAAGTGTCAACTCAGACGTGGTTGTATTTTGAAAAAAAAAAAAAAATTCTACTGTGTTTTTTCTTAATCAGGCAAAGTATCTGTTTCACTGCTGGTCAACTTGGCAGCCAGAAGAATTCATGAAGTGCTCAGGCTGCAGAACGAAGAGGCTGGAAGAATTAACCAGTTCCTGTCGCTACAGAGATTTTCTGCTCCCAAAGTAAGAGATGAAGAGGTATTCATTATTGACAGATACATATATAAAACCCCCTCAGTTTCTCAAACCCAGCATCAGCCTATCACCAACAGATGCAACTCAATGGCTTTGTCAGGTTTTTGTCCCTTCCAAAAGCTATTTCTGCAGGCTGTGGGAGTGCCTCAGGAAGGAAAGTAACAAAGCTATTGTAAATATACATGCCTAAATGTGAATATGAATTAAGGTGCGATTGAATAAGTTGTTTTTTTCTAAATTAATAACGTACAAACGTGCTTATTTATTGGCAACTCCCTGTTTGCACTCCACACAGGAAAGCAAAACCCAACAGCCCAAAAGCAAACAAAAATGCAAACAGAAAAGCTGTCCCCGTTCAGGGTTGAAACATAAGTTGTGCATGTTAAAAAAAATAAATAATGAAGGTTTCCACAGCAACCTAAGTTCTGTGGTGCAAATTGATGACTTTCGTTCTGTTTTATTATATAATGATAGAACAGATATTCTATAAAAAGTGTTGGGTATATCTGAAGTTATATTGTTAAAAAGTTTAGTACAATCCTAAAACTTTACATGAAGTTATTTATTTATTGAGGCTTCTGAAAATGCTGTATTAAAAGTGTTGTTTTCTGACAACAGCTTTGGGAGGGCTCTGATGAGAGAGAAGTTGCTCTTCTGGCAGAATATTTGCAGCAATGGAAATTTCAGTTTCAGCAAAAGTTTTGAATGACGTTTCAGCTTCTGATTTGCTGCAGGAAACTCAATTTCAGGTTTTTATGGAAAGAGTAGAAATGAAAGATGAACTCGAGGATGCAATCTAAAAACCATTTCAAATTTTGGATAGCTGTTCATTGTGCAACCTCTACAAATTTTGCTAGCTTCTTAGATGCTTTGGAAATGAATTTAAAAAAATAATTAAATCAGAGTATTAGACAGATTTTGATCTCACTAAGGGGTTGGTGGTGTCACCGGTTACATTTCCCGATTCTACTCAAATGCCAGCCTTAAAGGCTGCCACCATACACTTAGTAAAATCCATTATTTCTCCTTTTTTTAAAAAAAACCAACCAGCAACAGCTTAATTATGCTTACTTTAATTTCCACTGTTTGAAATAACTAGAAAAGGTTTCCATAAAAGCAGCAGGTGAGCTAAAAACCTTCGTGTCCCATTGGGACTGTCACCTCGGTGGGTGCAGGAGCTGAGGTTTATCTCAAGGCAGCGAAGAAGAGATTTCATTGGTTTTTTTTTCCCTTCGCCTGGGCTGAATTTGGGTTTTTCTCGGTTTTGAAACACGCTCCTGCCCCGCTCGGTTCCCAGGGGTGTGTGGACGGGGGGGGGGGGGGGGGGGGGGGGTGTTGGGGTGCGTGTCTCCTCACCCTCCAAAGCTCGGGTGGGCGCTGGGAGGGGGGATGTTGGAGCCACCCGGGTCCGCCCGGTTGCGGGGTGTCCGGCCTCATCCCGCTGTTTACGCACCGGCCACGCGCCGCCGCCCCACGCCTCGCGCCCGCGCGCGCCTCGTGCGGCCGCGCGGGGCGGGTGTGTGAGGGGGCAGGCGGCGCGAGCCGCGCATGCGCGCCGGGCCCCGCCGGGAGAGGAGGAGGAGGGGGGGGGGGGGGGGGCGCGGCAACCCGAGTCCTTCGGCGGCGACGGGAGCGGCGGTGGCGGCGAGGAGGAGGAGGTGGAGGAGGCGGCGGCGGCTGGGGGCCATCGAGCGCTGCGGGGCCCCCGCGTCGGCAGGGCGAGGAGCCGGCGGGGCCGCGCTAGGAGAGGCGCTGGGCCGGCAGCGAGCGCCCGCCGGGCGCTGAGGGGAGCGGCGGCTGTTGCTGCCCGGGCGGGCGGGGGGCGACACCCCCCACCCCCCCCCCCGGCCCCCCCGTTCAGCGGCGGAGGGACCCTCAGCGCAGCCCCCGGGCCGGAGCGTGAGGAGGGGGCGGCCGGCGCGGCGGCCGCGGGCAGCCGCCCCCGCTGAGGGGGAAGGGGAGGGGGGAGGAGGAGAAGCCGCCCCCGCTCCATGAGCGGCGCCCGCCCGCCTCCCTCTGCCCAGGCGATCCGCGGCCGGCTGCCGCCGCAGCAGCATGTGGAGTCCGACCGAGGAGGAGAAATACGGCGTGGGTAGGTGCTGCCACATCCCCTCCCCCGTTCCCCCCCGCCTCCCCTTCCCCGCGAGTCTCCGCAGCGGCCGGACGCCGGGGGCTACTGCCCTCCCCACCTCCCCCGGCGCCTCTGGGCGGGGGCGGCGATGGGCGCCTCCGCGAGCCCCCGGCGGTGCCCGGCAGGTAGAGAGCGGGGAGGATGGGGAGGAGGATTCTCATCTCCCGCTCCCCCCGTGGGGCCGTAGGGGGCTGCCGGCGCGGGAGAGCGGGCTCCGGCTGTGCCCGCATCGCCCACCGAAGGCAGCTGCCTGTGTTGTCATTTTGGATTATTTCCCTGAGTTTTTCTGTAGCGAAGCAACGGGGGGGTTGGGGGGGGGAAGAAGCAGACTTTCGGGGCCGGCGCTCGGGTCCCGATTCGTCAGGAATAATCAGAAAACGAGTCGCTGAGCCCTTAATCTACTTAAGCGCGCGATTCCTTTTTCCTCCCCGTTTTAATCTGTGGTTTGTGGCGATCTTGTTTATGTGGAGTTTAGGGGGAAAGCGAGCGGCGGCGGCGGGATGTCATTAGGGGGCGTCGGTGATGCACCTGCGGCGCGGCGGGAGGCGGCCTGCGGGGGGAGCCGGGCCGGGGGCTGCGCGGCCGAGCCGGGCGGAACAGGGGGGGGGACACACACGACACGGGGCTTTAGGGGCCCGCAAGGGCTTCCCCTACTCGTAATCCCGGGCTAGGGCGGCCGTGCTGCATTGCGCCGCTTAAAAACGGGTTTTCCGTAAACGCCCGGTGTTGTTATTTTTCCCCCTCGGTGGATGAACCGGGCGTCGCTGTCGCCTCGAATCGTGTGTTTGCGCCGAGAGGTCATCGCTGGTGGCTCCGGTGTTCTCTCTTTTAGCCTGCAGTCGTTTCTAGGAAGAGCAGAAACGTCATGCCTAACGAAGGGAAGGCGGGCTTTCTGCAACTTTACTGTTGTTTATTTTGATTTTTAAAAAATTATTATTATTTTTAAAATTGTTGACATGTATACATAAAAAAAAAAGTAGATACTCTACCCTGATTACTTACCTAAACGCTTCATTTAATTTATAGCTATCAATTGTTCATATTGACTTCTAGGTTACACAGTGCATGGTGGTGATTAATTTCTGCAAATATTTAAAAAATACAAACACTGCTTGCTACAGAATTCTAACCTGTGCTGTTGAAGTGGGGTTTTGGCAGCTGACTTGTGACCAATCAAAAGCCTTAATGCCACGAATATTTTCACCCCATTTTGAATTTGTAGTCAACAAGCAACAAAATGTATCGGTACTTTTTGTTAATTTTTCATCTTGTGCAACAAAAATTTTGCTTCGTGCATTCCATGTATCTTCATAATTAATAGAAGTAAGGGATTCACTTTCGTTAAAAAAAAAATCAAATACAGTGTGTTAAATGAGAACATAGAAGTGTAGGGCAATATGCACAAGGGGCATAAAATAACCCAAGAAAGTCATTACTTACAGCACCGTTTGCTAAGTTTGTCAGTCACGGGTAGTACATAAAGTTAACAAGCTTTGTTACATCGCAGCTGGATGTTCAGGGAATACCAAGTATCCACACTTGCTTATGCCTTAACCATTGGTGAAAGACCACCTCTGTTGTCTTAGTACAAAACTTGCTGGTATAATTATAAGAGATGCTTCAGGAAGCAATTCTTCATTTTTCAATTGATGTTGGTTTTCCTCAGTTTTGTTTATGTAGTCATTTTTCTCTGCTGTCTTGCAGGATTTGATATTCAGTGTTTTGTTTGTGTTTGGCTCATGTTCTCAAATGAAAAAATATGTATGCTACCTTTAATGCAAAAAGTAGGTGAACTAATTTTTTTATGCAGATGTATGGGAGGAAAAAATAGGAAATCTTCATTCAGGTTGTAAACAAGTCTAGAATAAGCATTCAGAAGAGAGCAGTGAATGAAAACAAATGTTATTTCAATGAATATTCTGTAGCCCCACGATGTTGATTTTTTTCTTGTTCAATGCTCGTATAGGTAAGATCTTAGAAAATGGCTAAGTTTTAAGAATTTTGGGTTTTGTTTTATTTTATTTTATTCTTGGGTAGCTTTAATTACTTTTTCTGTAATTGAAATTGGTTGATAATCCTCCAGAGAGGGCAAATAGGTGAAAAATGCTGCTTATGTCTGGAGCTTAGTTACTACAAGTGGGGAGAGGAGTACTCGTGTTTTGGAAGTGTCATTGCTTGCTTGAGTGGTCATTTTTGTGCGTTTTGGAGAAACTAGGCTGTAGAAGGTGTAGACCTGAGGTTTTACTGTTTGGAGGTAAACTCACAAAAAAAAAAAAAAAGAAAAAAAGAAAAAATAGAGGTGATTTTGAAATTATTTTTTTTTACTGATGTAAATTATCCTGGTTTAACAAATAAAATACGAAGAAGTAATTTTCTTGGCATGAGTGGCTGGTATGAGATTATGCCTTGGGCTTCAGTAGTTTGTTTTTATTTTGAAAGCTGTCTATCAAAAAACCCCTGTGTGTTTTCTCCGTGCTCTTGTTAAACCATGAAAAGTTTTTGACGTGCCTTTGGATTCAGACAGTAGACTTTATGTCCCTGTTGATGTAAGTTGGGTGGAGAAAAAAAAAATCAGTTATGTCTGCAACTGGAACAGCACACAGAGCTTTCTGGTGAAATAAAATGGTGTGTCTGGGCACCCAGGCCTTGTACATACTGGTTTATGTGTATCAAGGGAAGTGAAAGTATCACATAAAGTAGTTAATTCTGATGCTGTTCTCTTATCTAGGTAGTTGGCTCAGAGATGATAATTTATGGAAACTGTTCCTTCAGAAAGACACAGCGTTCCCTCTCTCTACTCATTGGATATAGAAGGGCTTTGTATTCTGTGTTGGCATTCAAAGAGTTTAAGGCAAAGGCATTTCTTATGTGTTTGCTGTTGCCCCTTTGCAGATACCCCTTTAGAGATACACAGACTCGTTAAACACGTTAAATTTACTGATGTGATCGTCAGTAGCTTTTTGGCAGTTCTGAAGTTCTCTTTCCCTGCCTCCTGCAGTTAAAAGTTTTCAGTGCTTACAGTTGTAGAACTCTATTGTATTGCCCAGTTCTCATACAAGAGATTAAAAGATTTCTCAGAATATTTCTAAATAAAGAATTAAGTTAAACATGCCTCTAACAGCAGTGGAGCTCTTCCTTGATTGTATTTCTTAGCTCCTATAGCTAATGCCTGGTAGATGTTGTGAACAATTCCTTTCTGTTCTATTTAGAAATACTTATGTTGAGTTGCTTCGATCCTATCTACACTCTTAAAACTTCAGACTCGCTGTTGAAAGGGCAAACAGTTCCTTCACAGATGCTTAAGATGACCAGTTATGAAAACAATTAGGTTTCTAAACCGATTATTGAAGGTAACTAGCTCTCTAGCCCTCTAGTGTTTTAATGTTTTTAAAGCAGTCTCTCTCTCTAAGAAAATATTTATTAAAGTGATCTGATTAGTTACATTAGTCTTCTAAAGCAAGTACTAAATAATAATGAATTAAAAGAAAAAGCTAAGCAGAGAGAGCTTCTTAGTAAATAACTGTTAATTAAAATTTGGCAAATGTGTGAGAGCTGATTATGTATTTCATTAGGCTGTCAGTTTCTACTGCTTTATTTTTGTGCAAGGAGCACGTTTAGATGGATCTCAAAGTTGTTTGTTGTTTTTTTTTTTTTAATGTAGCTAATCCTGTACTTTGTACAGCTGACCATATTAAATATGTACATAATAAATCATGGAGAAGAAGGAAAACCTGCCTGCATAAACAGCACGTGTTCTTAGTCTATCCAAAGAATTAATGTTAAAATCTGTTAACTTTTTTATTTTAAATGAATTTTTAATCTTTATTTTCACCACTTAATTGATAGAATGAAAAGTAAATCCATAAGCAGAAATAGATATAACTAATATTTCCATTGCCCCTACTAAGAAAGGATGGAACATCATAATGTCCCAGTTATAATTCTGTACTGCAGCTTCTGCTTTTTGATCAGTATCTTGATTTTTGGTTTTGTGGTTGGTTTTTTTTTCTGTTTCTTTTTTTTTTTTCCAGTTGGTAAACCTTGGCTTGCACATTTCCTAATTCCTATTTGTGTGTGGAGAAACAGGACTGCAAAAGTTACAGGAAGTCTGTCTTCCCTCCCCAACACTCTTGTCATACTTCTCTATTCTTACCTTTTTACCTGCGAGGCAGCTGCTAAACAAAGAATTGCTTTGAGTTGGTTGATATTGGGGTTTCTCTGTACCACTGGAGCCACTTTCTTACAGGTTTAAAGTGAAAAGTTTCAGAGAGATAGAAAGAAGTCCCTCCTCCAAATTAGGAAAGAGTCTATCATTGGTTATCTGGGAAAGAGTATCAACCATTGCAACTGCATTCTGTGTTATGGGATTATGTTTCATCTTCTCCTTTGTACCCTATTGCCAGAAGCTGTAATTGTCTGGCAGCAGGAGGGAGGTGACTAAGGATATTCTTCAGTGATCTGTCTTGGAACCAAAGATATGTGGAGTTTATAAACCTTCTGTGCAGCAGCGTTGTGGGATCTGGTGTTAGTACCTGGGGACTTTCTCCTTAGTCAAGAAAACTAGATCATCTGGAGATTGGAGTAATTTTTAGTTCCGTGCAATATTTTGCCCCTAAGGACCTTTTTTTTTTTTTACCCTTAGGACTTAAGAACGATCAAAGGAATTTGTCAGTCAGGGCTCATAAAGGAAATGTATATGTGTTATTTGGCTGAATGGGAAATGAATCACACCTTGAAATGTCTCTGGAAAAGAGCAACTCCCAAGATGCACCCGACTGGAGACCTTCAGCATAGACAGGAAAGTCTAGTGAGATGTTATTTAACATTGTGAGCAATTTTAGTTTCAGTCTAGTGTAAATCTGTATTTGTGCTGTTACTGAGATAACTCTGAGATTAAATATACTGTTTAGTGGGAAGACATGAATCTATTTTGGCTCATTTATCCTGGAAAAGACTAGCCAAAAGATGCTGTGGTTACTCTTGTGAATATCTGGTCTGCAGAGCTGGATGAGAATTAATGTCGAAGATAGTATGTTTGACATGATCTCTAAATACTAGCTGTCCACAAATATGCTTAGAGTAGAAATTAGCCAAAACTTTCTAAATACAGGAGAAATGAAGCTGAGAAACAATTTTTCAAATGGCTTGTAAAGGCAAGGAATCAGAAGTGTATGTTTAGCAGTTTATCGCGTGGTTGTATGGGAATGTAGGTGTGATCTTAAAGGAAGAAGTGATAGTATTGCAATATGGGTTTTGACTTTTGATGCTTTGATGTGTTTGAGGAATTTTCTCCATTTATTCATGGTTACGCCACATGCATTCGTAGAATCACGGAAAAGACCCTTGGGATCATCAAGTCCAACCATCTACCCTGCTCTACAAAGTTCTCCCCTACACCATATTCCCAACATCACATCTGAACGACTCTTAAACACGCCCAGGGCTGGTGACTCAACCACCTCCCTGGGCAGCCTATTCCAAAGCCCAACCACTCTTCCTGTGAAAAATTCTTTCCTAATGTTCAGTCTAACCCTACCCTGTTGGAGCTTGAAGCCATTCCCTCTTGTTCTGTCACTAGTTTCCTGCAAGAAGAGACCAGCACCAACCTCTCTACAGTGTCCTTTCAAGTGATGAGGTCTCCCTTCAGCCTCCTCTTTAGGACTTCAGGTGCTTTCCAATAGTGTGGGGGCACAAGTAGTTCTTCTGACCTTATCCACAGTGCAGAATGGATTTTATATTTCCTACAGGTGGAGGTCTTTAACTATTCAGGCTTTCTGTCCTTCCTTAAAAATACCTCTCAGCCAGTAACGAGCAATGTTTTATGATGAGACTTGGCAGTCTCGGGCATTAATTTCCTGCAGATTTAATGAAAATTAGTGGCTGGTTAGGGAAGAACTTACTAGTGTTCCTGCGGCTAGAAGTGTAGGTAAGCAGCTATGGACTTGATGAAAAGAATGGATAATAATGTTCTGTCAGGACAACTTTTTTGTTTGCTTGCTGGAGAATGTGAAGGGGAGGAATGTTAATGTGAGCATAGGAATGAACTTGAGAATGCTTTGTGGACTGGAGAGCTCAGGAACAGAACTGGAGATAGCAAAAGATTAGAAGTCTGCTGGTACTGCGTTCAGTTTGTCAAGGGGCTGTGGATGAAATGGAGGGAAAGGGAATATGAATTTCCATTAGTAGGAAACTAGGCTTTTTGTGCTTATTCAAGGAACAAGTTCTTTTGCTTTCTTTTTTAATGGAGCAAGTATCAATTGCAATTAAAAACAGTGTATATGACACCACGGCTTCTTGGAAAATTTAGGTGACTTTGTGGTATTTTGTATTTGTATGATTTGGGTTTAAATGCATTGTCAAGCCCATAGGACAGGAAGGGAGATCCTTCAGAGTGAAATTAGTGAGGAAATTTAAAGTCGTTTCTCTTTTGAACAACTGGAGATGTAGGAATTTGGTGTGTGAGTGTGCAGTGATGGTGCAGGTGAGGTTTGCTGTTGGAGGAAGAGAAGAAAGCTGGTATTTTTATTAATCCTTCTGACAGTTGCTTTCTTAGTTTACAGTCAGTGGTATAGCTCAGCCAGACTTGAGTCTCACTGTCTTGCAAACCCTTTCTTTTCAGCAATTCTGTACTCAAAAAGTCAGAGTCCAATGTCAACCTCAGGGAAACATGTAAGAACTTGTGATCTAGCAATTATCTACAACATATTTGGTGACATTTTCAAAAGCTCACAAAAAGGAGATAATTGGTAACGAGGAAGAGTTCCTTGTCTTCATATGCACAATGACCTGTGGATACACAAGTTTTCCTGATTAGTATGTTAAACAGTTATTTGGAACATAGCTCTTATGTGGGAGAGCTGTAAATGCCTGTGACTTCCAACAGATAGTGTTATTGGTGGCCGTACACATTTCATAGGTTTGTTCTTTTGAGAAATGGGGGCTATTTTCGGATGTGGATGTGGAAACATTGACCAAAGAATGGAAAGTCTTTGGAAGATTATTCAGCCGTTAAAGAGCCTGATGTGATGACTGCTTCAGCTGCAGAGAAATTTTTGGTAATTCATGTCATGAATTAAGTTTCCTATGTTCTTTTCTCGGCTGTGACACTCGCTGAGGAAGATGCTAGAGGAAGTATAGAGTAGGATCTTGGTTTAAAACCAGCTGAAGTTGACAGCAGTCAACTGCAACTGATTGTTTTTAAGTTATGAATCAGCCAAAGAGATGAAATGGTTCACTCAAGTGACTTATGTTAAAGTGAAACCTCCATTCAGGCTTTTGCATATCAAAATGAGCTTTATGAGCTCTTCTGAGATCCTGAAAGCATCTCTTAAGGTTTTTTTAGCTGTAATTCCCTCCTCTTAGACATATTTTAGTGTTTGTTTAAACAAATAGTCTTTCATCAAAACTTACTGAAGGTATAAGGAAGACTGGTAACTGTGGGTGTGGGCAGACTAAGTGCTTTCCAGTACAGTCATGAGGTGATTATTATTACAAGGAGGAGGCTCCCTCTTCTCCCAGCATTTGCCTACACTTTCTTTTCTTTAGTCTTTTTGGATATTAAACCTTAAGAAAAGCTCATGATGTGTCAGCTAACTCTTGGTGATTAAAAGCAGGTCATTTTGCTTTCAGGGATATGCTGATACCAGTTACTTTCTGAAACAAAAATAAAGGTTTGTCTAGATATTACGATGTAAGGAAGCTTATGTGCTAGACACTTTTAGAGTTGGTAGTTGGTGGAGTGGTGATTTTTTTTTTTCTTTGTTTTGAGTATAAGTTGTTGAGCTACCCTGCATGCTAGAGTGTAGTTTGGTGTGGCAGGTAGCTTACCATTCTTGAAATCTCTTGTTTCTGTGTATTTGAACAGCAGGGGATTCTCTCTTCCCTCTGAATGTGTTTGTGAATGAGATGTTTATGCCAACTCTTAATTTTGTACACCTGCCCTTTCAGTCTTCTGATCTGGATAAATAAAGCTTGCATACATGTTGGAGAAACACAGAAGAACTGTTAAACAGAAGCCAATTGAAAGCAATATTTAGCTTTTTACAGGCCTGTTTGGGTATGGGGTTGCATACAGTCCTTTGTGTTGCTGAGCTGTATGGTCTACCCGAACAAGTTGTAAAGGCAGCGGAAAGCCTTCCGTAGGGGAGCATCACAGACGGTGTTAAATAGTCCCTGTAGGGAGTGATACGTTTGTTTTCCTGGGTCTGGGAGGGCAGGAGGAGATGTTTCTATTTCACCTATCTCTTACTTTGTAGAGAAAAATGCCTACGGAAGTGTCTGTGTAAAGTTGCCACTTCACCTAGGCCCATGTTCTTGTTTATGCAAGTTTATGTACGTATGGCTGTATTATATACATGGATAGAGCATGTTGACAGGTGAGAAAGTGTCAACCAGTGTGGGATAAATGATCCAAAGATACATGAATTACTGTAAAAGGTTATTGAACACTGTGGTTTGAACTCTGATATGTTTTTTCTCTCTAAATGCTCATGAGATGAGTGATTGGCAAGTCAGTTTTTGATAAAGCAGAGAGGCAACTGTCTAGTTTCATTTAGTGAAGCAGGATCAACGTTTTTGGGAGATAATTTTGCCCCGACACCCGCTATTCCATCCTGTTCAAAGTGGAGTTGCACGCTACCTGTGCCCCTGGCCTTGCGTGAAGAGCGCGGCTCACGACTTGGTGAAGCACCTGCGTGTCTGTGTTGAGGCTGCGTTGTCTGTCTGTCCCTCTGGCAGTGACTGGCTGGTAGGGGAGGAGCTGGCCCGGGGCACAGAGAGCCCAGCCCTGGTTGCCCGCTGTCTGCTGAGGGCGCAGCTCTGCCGCCGGCCCTGCTCCCCATCGCTCCTTCAGCCTCTCTGAGTACACTGATCTGATTGGAATGATGAACGTAATTACTCTGCTGCGGGTTGCTTTTTTTTTTCTATTTTTTTTTTCTTTTTTTTCTGATAAGTATTGGGTATTTCTCTGGTCCAAGGTTTTTACCCCAAGGAAAATGCTTTCGAAGCATTGCTCTTGCGGAAACAGTTTCTTTCTTGTCCCTGGGGAAGTGGAGGTAGAAAATAGGCTTCTCTCTCTAACTTTAGTCATTACAGCAAGGCCTTAAACTGCAACTTCCCATCTTGCTGTTTTCTTCAGTTGTGGAGTGACTACATTTCAGGTTGCTGGCACAACACAGTATTCTTCTTTTAATAATAATTTTTAAAAAAGTTAGTTATTCCAACCTGGGTGGAGGTTGTAATAAGAGAGGATTTTTCCCAATGTTTCAGATTATGTTGATAGCATTAAATAATGTTTGCTTGAGTCAAGATTAGCAGAGGTAAAGCATTCTTTAGGCTCATTTTAAAAAGCATCTTCAATTACGTCAGGTAATTTTTTGGGGCTTTTTTTCTTTTTGCATTTTAGTAGCAAGTAGTTTACCAAAAAAGTCAAAGTTCTTGTGTAGGGGTTGAAAGGTTTCTTAGCAGTCTTGTAAGCTATCTTCAGATGTCCACAAAAAGTTCTTGTATGGCAGACAGCATAGGCTACAATACAGAGTTTTCAACTAAGATGCAGGAGCTGAGATACTAATAAATATACTTTTATAAATCTGCTCTACTCTTCCCTTTCTCCTCCTTGGAGGAAATGTGCAAACTGACCATAAATGCCAAGGTAACTCTAGCATGTTACGAACTTAATTAGCAGTTGGGTGGGAAGACTGTAAATCTCATGATCAGTGTAAAATGGGATAGGATGTAAAAGGCTGTGTGATGATCCCTCAGTTTTTGTAGGCGTGAACGTGCATCAGTTGTGCTCTCTTGTAGCTAGCTGCCTGCCAGGCTGTGTTCCTGTATAACCAGTGATCATTTCCCCCTTTGGGGAATCTCTCTTGTGGCTGCACCTGGAGCACCGTACAAGGGGTGAGGGTAGGAGATGGTTAGAAGGCTGGAGCACATGATGAGAAAGCAGAGTCCGTAAGGTCTATGGCAGTACAACCTGTGGAAGGAAGAGGGTAAGAAGGGGGCTGATGTGTGGTTAGCTACTTTTTAGGGTGTTGTGAAGAAGAGAGAGCCAGATGCTTCTCAGAGTTGCACAGTGAAAGGAGAAGGAGCAGTGGTGGCAAATTTACAGCAGGGGGCATTGATTTCCGCAGTGCCTGTGGTAAAGCACTGGAGCAGGTGGCCTGCAGAGGTGATGGAATTTCCATCATCCGGGATATTCAAAACTTGACTAGTTTCTTATTTTGTTTCCTAATGTTCAACAGTAAAACGTGGCCATTTCTGGCTCATGTTTGCAGTTTATGGAACACAGCAATGCAGAATGGCTCCGTGATTGTTTGTGCAGAGTGTGGTACGATCAATGTTTTTCTCCTCTGCAGGTTGGGTGTTGGAAAGAGGGAGAAATGTTTCAGAAACTGAAACAACCTTTGTTGCTGCTTAAAGAGGAGAAAAAGAAACTGCTGCATTTACTTCCTGCATAGAGGGCATGATGCATAGTCCAAGGACTTCTGTACTGCCAGGGTGCAAGTTGAACGAATTGATAGCTGAGAGATTTACCAGGAGGGGATGAGTAATTGGGATAAATGCCTGCAAAGCTAGAAGTTCAAAATCGGTTCCTTAATGTAGCTGAGGTAGTGGACAGCACTGGGGGTTTCTTAATTCTGCCTCCTGTTATCAGATGTGCAAAACTGTCTTAAACAGCTCATGATTTTTGAGCCTGATCTCTATTTTTGTCTTTGAGGGTAGGGGAAGGATGCTAGCAATAATTTGCTCTGCTACTGAATGATCACCTTTCTTCTCAGGCATCTGTTTCTTTTTTTACATGAATATTTTCATAGTGATGGTATGACTCAGTAGAAAGAGGCGGTGTTGCTAGGCAGCAGTTTGAGCACTTTGCAGATGCCATGTGATGGCAGTAAGCTGCCTTGTAATAATCCATAGGTGGCAGTGTTCCTGCCTGAGGTTCTGTATTGCACAAAGAAAGAAGCATCTCTGACAGGAGCAGATGCTGCCTAGCAACTGCCAGTGCTCACGGACCAGCCTGAAAATACCTTCACTTAATTGTAGTGTAATTTTGGTAATAGACAAAACCTTACGTGTAAAAGATGGCTTTTAATTTTGAAGAATATTTTTCTTCCTCAAGCTTTTATGTAAAAGTTCATAAAAACCATTAAGAAGGTCAAAAAATTCCTTACCTCTCTTCTAAATCATGTCTTTTGTTTAATCCCTACTCTTCGATTGTAATGTTTGGATGGCTTTTAATCAGCTTTTGATAATCTTTTTGTGTGTGTGTGTGTATTACATTAGTGCCTGGCAGCTCCAATCGGATTAGAGCCCTGTTCTGTGGCATGTGTATCAGCACACTCTGCAAGAAATGCCCCTTGCTGCAAAAACCATCAGTTGCTTGATTTTGGTAGTTTTTAGGGTGTTACTGGATATGCCTTCTCCTTTGTATCATGATTCTTTATGTTGTCCATCCTGCCTAAACAGTGGAATGTTTTGGAAGTACTTGGCCTGGGTTTTATTCCCTGCTTTCTTTGTCAACATACTTTCTAAATTTGACCTGAACTTGAAAAGAAATATTCGTGTCTTAAATTAATTTCTGGTGAATAATTGAAACCCTCAACCACAATTAATTGTTTAGATACTGGGAAGGTATACTGTGAAGGTGAAAACATTCTTCTATGTAATTGTAAATAAAATGAAAATGTTTTAATTTTAATTTCCTCCTGGTTCTGCTCCCTTGTCAGATATCATCAGAGTTTAACTATGCAATCTACAGATCTGCCAGGTTTAATCAAGCAATTGCACAAAAATGTAATCATATTGGCCTTTGATTTTTATTATGAAAACATGAAGGGGTTTTTTTTCCTCATAAACTATTTTTTTGTCTCTTAAATTATTAAACCCACAATTTTCTGTTTGCAAGAACTAGTCCTTTTGGCTGGAAAAAGGTTTGTAGTTCCAAGAGAGGCTCAGAGTGGAAGGTACTTGGTGGTTGTGAAAGTATTAACCCTGTGCTGCCTGGAGGCATGATTGTGCAATGCAGTTGCCTCACAAAGAGGTAGAGCTGACTCTTGACCCTTAGCTGTCTTTCCCTCTGTGAGGGAACATGTTGGGTTTTTTTCTCGCACAGCCATATTGCTGTGGCTTAGAGACTTTTCCCTGCCTGCCATATGCAAACATAAAGAATTAATACTGTCACCATTCTTAAAAAACAAATTATTCAGAAAAAGTAGTTTGGAACTTTCTAAAGCCATAAATACTATGGAGTAGAAGACTAGAAGGTTTTTGTGCACTCTTTTTCACACAGTTCACAGCATTGGTGATGCAGGATCTGAACAACTGAAAATGCTTTCTATACGATACATAGGGGGAGTGTGGAGTTCTGGGGTGATGTGGATGATAAAAGTTGATGTGATTCAAAAACACGTAGGTGGCTTTGTAGAAGAAAATGTATATAAAGCACTATTAAAAACATATATAAAATTAGTACTAATAAAAATTTCTTCTTTAGGAAATTTCAGTCCACAGATGGCTTAAGTTGGGGAAAGCTACATCCTTGCCCTATTCCAATATCCTTCCTTCACCACCTTGTTTTAGCATCTGTTTAGGGAAAAGGTATTTGATTTAAAGCCATCTTCGGTCTCACCTGCTACAGTGACTCTTATGTTACATGGAGACTTTATTGTCATCTAGGTATTGCAGGGAAGAAAATAAAGTTAATCTTAGCTGTTAAGACTAGGATATACTGCTAGAAAACGGACACTTTTATAGATGGATTCATATGAAAAAGCATTTTAAGGAAAGATACATCCTCGTCATAACATTAATTTGTCAGTCTGAAGTAATTACATGATTTTTTAAAAGATTAATCAATATCAATCATTCTTAGTCTCAGAGATTGATTTATATTCTGTGTTAGTATCACTGGAAATAGTGATAACTGGTAGTAGTTAAATACAAAATTCCTTATAAGGACTGTGAAGTTTAAGAATTTGTTATATGTGTTTACCCAAAGTAAACATGACCACCACATTCTTAGCTGTTGTGATAGAGGTGCGAGTTTAAAATATAGTTATGTGTTATAAAGCATTAATTTTACCATCAGAAAACTTCAGAATTTTGACATTTTGTAGCACAGAATACAATTCAGTATCTGCTCAATGTGATTATGAATTGGTAGGGTGCGGGGCTAAGTAATTTGTGTATAGAGCAACACAACTGCAGCCGTGCTGCTCCTGTGCTTCATCCTTACCATCCCTTCTGAAATTGGATTGGCTGAAGATATACTTGGGGCATGATTAATGCACAGTCTCAATAACTGTAAGCTGAGTGCAGTACAAAGCATTTATAAAAATTAAATGGCATGCTTTAGCCTGAAACACTTCTGCTATGTTCTGCTAGAGTTATCTAAAAATACTGCAAGTTACAAGAATCTTAGTAGGACAGATAATAATGAGTTGAGAACTGGAAGAAACTGTCACAAAGGCCAAGAAGATTGGTCTTTTGAAGCCATAAGTAAACAGAGATCTATTGAAAGTTTGCAAAATTATAAGTGTTACTGTGGAAGGAGTTTAAGAACTTTTTGTTTCTTTTGTCCAGTGAAAGATCCAGTGAAACTAACAAGAAAAATAAACAGCACATTCACAGCTGATTATTATATGAAACATTCTGGTCTTTTTTTCCCCAAAGTTAACCCATACAGTACATTAGATATTGTTTTTGCCAATATCTTGGAATAAAGAAAAACAAATATTTCGTTTAGCATATTGGATGTGTTCTGGCAGCAATTATTTCTAGTGTCGAAGAGAAAACATGAGAAATAAATAATAATTTTAAAAAACCCAACCTTATGATTAGAGAAACATAGTTTATATTTGGAGAAGGAAAAGGGAACAACATAAACATGGAAACCTCTTGAACTGATTTTGCTTCTCGGCACTCATTTAAAAAACACTCCTGATTTTCATTGGTACATCTTGGAAGGTGGGGAGGGAAAGGGCAGGAAAAGGGCTCTGTTCCTCTATGAAAATAAACAAATTACTTATAATGGTCTGAACTGGTATTTTACATTGTAAATAGAACGTTATGCAATATCAAAATACTTCTGTAAGCTTTCCTACAATGTGTAGAAATAAGTTGAAAAAAGTAGTAATTATATGCAGAAGGCATATAACTATGCCAGTTCGTTGTGCTGCAAAATATTTTCATGTATATGCTACGAAAAAATGATGTTTCAGGGGAATTAGCAGCTAGATCCTTCACTGTGTTTGTGTTCTGGACAATGCTCTGGCATGTTCTTGTTTTGGCTTTTCCCACTGTTTGTGTAAAAATGTGACAAATGTCTATTACTGTTTATCATGTAGTTGACATAAACCATTTGAGAAGAAAAATGATCTGTGAAAGTGTTGTGACCCAGATGAGACTGAGTGGGGAAGTTGGGATGTAGGAAATTGAATTAGAAGGAATTAAAAAAAGGAAGATAAATTATACCACAGCAAAAATGAAAACAGCTCTGCTGTTTAGGTAGGCAGCAGAAAGTGATTATGACACATATGAAACCTAATTTAGCATTTCTCTTAACTGTGAATTGTTTTATCTCTTTTTGCCGTAACAGTGTCCAGATGAGGTCAGAAATGGACAGATCTCAAGGGCTGTGAGTGTGAGAGGGTCACAGTCCAGCCACGTCCCCATGGCACCCTGTGCCCTCAGCAGGGACTGGGAGCAGCTTGGCAGGATAAGCCTGTGGGATGCTTTCCCAAGACTTAAGTGCTCTCTGGGTTATGGGCTTGCAGAGCCTAAGGTGGTACACATCCAGTAAGCTTTTCTTTGCTTTTGAACTTGAGTGATTTATTTATTGCTTTTCTATCACCCGTGGCATCTTGTAAGGAGTTTTGCAGTTTATGTACTGTGTGGAAAAGTACTTTATTTAATAAAGTCCTGTGTTCTTTTCTGCTGTTTCATTTGACACTGCTCTGCTTTTTATACTGGAAGGGATGATTAGCAGTTGCTCCCCGTTTACCTTCTCCATGCAACTTGCCAATTATGCTGTCCCTACCCCTTTCAGTGGTCAGGCTTACTGGTAGAAGAGTCTTATCTTGGTTCATAATTAATCACATAAGAGCCCTTATGCAGTCCTTGATATCTCTTTTCTCACTTCTTTCTACCTTTCCTTAGACTGTTACATCCTTTTTAGCAAAGAATGTGTTTTTGACAAAGGGGAAAAGGCAAAACTGGTCACATGGGGTTTCATTGTGAATTTTACACAGTGGTGTAGGTAATGGCATCTTCCCTTCTTCCCCCAGAGATAGTGTTCTGCTGGGATGTGGTGGTGGTGAGAGGGGGTGCTGCCTGACAGTGGCTGAGCACTGAGTTTAAGACAAGCACTCTGAGTCCAGGGTCTCGCTCGGGGTGGTAACAGCAAGTTTGTACGTGAGATTAGGATTGTTCATCGGTCACGAAACGCCATGTAAATGGAAGAAATGGCATGTGTCCACCAGTTCTACCTGCAGTTCTACTTAGGTCCATCTGCAGCTGTTTATTACCCTGAATAACACAAGTGGCTTCACAAACTTTGTCACTTTTGTAAATGATCAGCTTACCTGGATCATTTAGAGATACTTTAAACAGAAAAGGCTCCAATAGAGGTCCCCTTAGAGCTTGCTGGTCAGTCTGTCTTCTCTAAGAAAACTGGCTACTTTTTCTGTTTTGTACCTCTTTGCTAGTTATTTATCTGTGGTAATGCCTTCCCACTTTATCACAGCCAGGCTCTGTTTCTGCAAGAGATTGTCACAGAGCTTGTTTCAGAACAGCTTTTGTAAATCCTGGGTTGTATCAAGGGGATCTTCTTTGTCTGTATAGCAGGGAGCCCTTTTAGATATCTACCATATGAGGGCTCAGTAAGCTGTGCGGAGATGCACTGAATCTTTTTTAAGATGTCATGTTTATCTGTGTACCTTTAGTTTTTTGAAGCAATTTCTCTTAGTGCTAGTGACTTAAAATGCAGCTGCTTATACTGTGTCAGGGTGTGTCTGTAGGCAAGGACGACGCTTCAGGATGTGCCCTTTCCTGCCTGGATCTTTGGCTTTCCAAACTGTTACTCCGATTCCATTTGTTCTGTTACACTCTCCAATTCCTTCATGGTGTTACAGCTCAAGGGTAACTGCCTGTGCAAACTAGTTTGTGCCTTTCTCATCAATAAATTGCACAAGTGCAGATGAAAGGCTTTCTTTTGCTGTTGTTTTAATACAGTTCAGATACCACAGGAAGGAACATCTGACTTGGAGATAATTCCTGAAAATGGCATGTGGTGTGTTTTTAAAGGATTCCTCTTTGGCAGAATGTGGGGTTTAAATGCTGGCTGAGATTAAGTTTCATGAGGGGGAACTGTGGCCTCCTTACAAACCTGGATGATGGTGAGAGGGTTCAATATCTGAAAACAGTTGTTAAATATTTTATCAGTCTGGAATTCAAGAGGGAGCGTCCAGATCTGTAAATGGGTGGGTAAAACCTTTGTTTTATGCCCATTTTGATGATGCCAGTACTTCTGTATTCTGGTGCCCAAGGGGATGACTCTTACAAGAAACGATGGAGACTTGTTGATTGATGGACAGTTTGTTCAGATGCTATAAAGAATTTCTCTGTGGGAAGGACACTTATTGGAGTTCTCTCTGTAATATTTTCCCTGCAATGATTAAATTATTCCATATTTCCTATATACTTTTGTGTTCATATTTTTCAAATAATCTGTTAAGAACTATATAGGGCTTCCTAAGTAAGATTGTGTTCATAGTGCATTTTTAGCTTGACAAAAACATCCATAACTTTGTCAGTAACCTTTGGGATCATGTATCAGACTAAAATTAGCCTCAAATTTCTGGGATTTTGTCATAATCAATAGCTATTTTTACCATTGCGTTTTATATCAGAGATGTTACATTGTGTTCTTGTTAAACAGTTTTAACAAGATATGGTTTTATGTATTTGGTTAGTTTATTTGGGTTCTTTAATTTTTCCTGACTTTCATTTAGTTTAGTGTGGCTGCAAAGTCAACTACTCTTGAGATTTGGTTTCTGTTATTTTTGAAAATATTTATACTGCAATTCACATACTCTATTGATTATTAAAATTGTCAAGCAGAAGAGATATACAATTTATTGAGGACTGCAACTTTATCAATGAGGGTATTAGATTTCATGCTGCTCTATTAAGAATGAGGAACATGAGATGGATGTTATTTTTGTATGAGAATGTATTCTCTAATTGAGAATGATCATCCAGATTGTATCTTTAGCTGATGGGATCAGGTAATTTCTGTTCTATTATTTTTATTTATTTGTTCTTTTTTAACTTAAGTAGACCTAAGAAAAGAGCTTTGTCCATCTTGTTAATGAGTATTCTAAATTCTAAAGAGCTGACTACATCTTGATACAGTACAGTCCTTATATCAGGTTTTCTTTCTGTGGCCATAAATGGACATATTGCATCTATAAACTAATAGATCTATTAGAATTACTTCTTGTAAGCCTAAATATGTCAAAGTTATTATTCTTGGCCATTTTTTAAGAGGGCATTGTATCAGCAGTTGAAAAAAACAACACTGTATTTTCTTAGTACCTTTCTATAGCTTTCATTCCATTTTTAGTGTTACAGAATAGGCAAATATTTTATGACTAAAGAACTAGTAGTTGCATCAAGTCCAGTTACTTTCCTGGTTGCATCCTTTATTCACTAGTTTTCATAGAGTAAATAATTTTCATAGGAAGCCAGCTTGTTGTTTGCTAATTCAAAACTTCTAATGCAGTGTGATTTCTTCTAATGCAGTGTTGCTGGGCAATAATGTTTTTCAGACTAGCTATTGCCTGTTGGACTTAGCTAAGTAAGACCGGTCACTCGTTAATCTCTACAGTTCAAACTCTTCTTTTGTCTAAAACCACTAATCCGCATGTGTCTCTGTGTCATGATAATCTTGGCATATTCAGAGAAGTTAAAAATGGCCTGGAACTGTGAGTTAATACTGTTATGTATATATTAATATTTTTAACAATCATGTATCTACAATTATGTTAATAAATGAATGTAACTTATTACTGTAGTAACATTTATCCATTTTTCTGGTGTTTTCAATAGTAACTTTTCACCCAGGATTTCTAAAATGCTGTGCTTTTGAGACTTGCTTGAATCTTTTAGTATTTTTGTTGGTCTGGAAGAATCATGTTATTTTAATTTAGGAATGTATTTTGCAAAACAATTTTAAAATAAAATATTTTTGTGCCTTCTTGTTTTGGTGAAATTGCCTATTAGGAAAAAAAAAAAACCCTAAAATGTTTTCTGTATTTAAAGGATTCTGTTATCTAAAATACTGGAGGGGCAAGGAGAAGCCGTTAGAGATTTTAATTGGGGCCTGCCAGTTAAGTGTTTGGCTATTGTCAGTGTTCCTATACTTTGGGAGAAGCATTAAATAGTTTTTCTTTAGTTGAAATCCATATTTATGATTTCTTCGTGGGTGAAGAATGAATCCAGAATGCTGAGAAGCTTAGTGTTTTTCTTGAGTTGTGTTGTCTGCATTACTCCAGTCTGGAGCCAGTTGTTGTGTTTCTCGTGTCTCAGACGTAAAAGAGAATTTAAAACCTTATTTAAACCAGTGGTGACTTCTGCTGGGCTGTACAAGCTGAGAGAACAGTTTAGGTCTGTTGATAAAATCCCTAGTTTTTATCTCTTTAATTCAACGCTGCATTCAGTCTCGCTGTGGAAGAGCAAGCATTTGATGCTGTTTGGTTCTCTTCAGATAGACTCAAATTCTCTTTCTTTCTACTCTCATCTACGTGGGTGCTTGCCTGGTGTAAGTTGCTTGTTCTTTCTTGCCCTTTCCCTTTTTGGAATCTATGTATACAGTTGAAACTGTGTTTATTTTGGTGGAACTTTTTTCTATGCCTTTCTCATTATTTCTTGGAAATTCAAGGTTCAAAAAACATACCTTGTGGTAGATGGTGCAGATGATAGTCTTATTTTCCATGACGTTCTTCCCCTGAACTTCAGACTTTCTGGTTAGCTGCTCTAAGTTCTGCATGGAGAGGTTTAGTCATAAGGGATTTAGTGCCCTTGACATAAAAAGATATTCGTGAAATGCAGCTCCATGACGTGGGAGCATCTCCATAGCTTGAGTGTCTTCATGTAAAGGGGAGTGTTCTCTTAAATGGGAAAAAAGGACGGTGCCCACTGGAGGTCACTATTCCAACTCATGGAATTCCACTTGTAGTACTCCAGTGTGTGTGTAGGTGATATATAGGGTTTACTCTGTGTCTGAGCATGTATTTGTTTAGAACAAGGCACTTGCGTAATTGAACTAAATCTGTGAGTTTTTAAATGCTGGTGAACAGGAATTATGGGACTGGGAGGGGGCAGACCTCATTTGTAATTCATCCTTTCTTTTGACGTGTCGTGTTTTGGGCAACTACCCACGTCCACGTCCCTATTGTATTTTGATAAATGTGGTTAAAGAATATATCATTATACACTATGATAACTTCTTAAAGCTTATTTTTAAAATTGAGGTTCATTTAGTAACTTTTGATTGTATTCATATTTTCTGTTATGTTAGGATGGGGTCTTATTTTCCCTGGTTAATGAAAACTAAAGATACCTAGGAAAATATTTAAGATATATGTCTTGTTAGTTAGTGCTTATGAAAAGTACAGATTCTTATATATTCTATATATCTACTGGAATATAATAGTGTATGGTAATATAGGATCTTCTGCAGTGCATTAGCTGCACAGATGGTATTTGAAATAGTTTCAACTTGGAGGAAGGTAATCCCTGCAGTTGTGTTCCTGTTGTAGCCTTTGCAGTTAGGACTGACTGTTCCATTGAGGAATTGTGTAGTAGAGTATGAATTGTGAGGCAAGGAAATCTTTGTATGCACTATGAACCAGGGCTTGGTGATTTAAGTGATTACAAGCCTTGTTTTATTAAAAAATCTTTTAAAAAGCCCAGCTTTTATGTTGTTGCTGATCTTAATTTCTGATAAGGGCCGAAATAAAGATACCCGATGAGGAAAAGTTGGCTGACAGGTTTTCTGGGCAGCTGTGCAATAGCTATTTTTATGTCAGGAGTGAGCTGAAGTGCTATGCGTAGAAGAAAAATTCGCACAAAGATTCAACCCTCATATGTGTCTCTCTCTCTCTTTCCCCACCCTTTAGTGATATGCAGCTTCCGAGGAGCTGTACCACAAGGCTTGGTCCTGGAACTAGGTGAAACTGTCCAGATCCTAGAGAAATGTGAAGGTAAGTGTGATATCCAAGAGGGAATCCTATTTTCTATACAAGAATATACAAATATCTTTTTTTCTAGCAGATTTCAGTGAGTTGTTTGGAAATCATGATGTATCAAAGCAAAGCACTTGAATAAAACCTTTTCTGACCCACTTTCTGGAGGAAAGGCTGAGTGCTGTTGGCACTAATCCAGTCTGATAGGGGGTCAGTGTGTTTTAAGTTAACCATCTGTCCAGAAAATCTTGAACCCTGACCTAATTGTTGTATTGTAATTGGGTCTTACAGTGAATTTTCATGATGTGAAGTATATAATCAGTATCTTTTTTAATTGTATTTTCTCAGTTTTACTGTTGTGCATTTCAATTAAGTAGGTAAGAAACATCCGAATACATGAAAAGTATTAGTTATGAAATAGATTAGCAAATCATTTGGGAGCAATACTGAAAAAAATTGAAGAATATGGGTTTAGGGGGAATTGCTTTGCATGTATTTTCATGTGGTGGTTTGTGGGTTTTTTTTTTTTACCTAGAGGAAAATGACATTGTAAATGTCATAACTATAGGTCTTTCTTATGCAGCTGGAGATGTCTGTGTGTGAATAAATTGAATGTCCTAATTCTCTGCTTTAGTCACATGAACACTATGGTTGAAGTTGTGTTTAAAAGGAGAATTATTTTTATTCTAATGTTCAGAGTAAGCAAGTGGTGTAAAACACATCTATTGAGAAGCAGGTTGGCAAGATACAGTATGAGAACGAGTTATATATATAGTCTGAGGTGGAATAATGTAACCTTAATCCTGAAATGTTAAAACAAATTCAAAACTCAGATCCACAAATCTGTAGGTTTAGTTTTGTGTTTGTTCAGCTTGCAGTCATTTTTTGTCTCCAGTGTTAATGTTGCTACCCAAACCTGCAGGCTGCTCAGAAGACTGCTTTTCTCCTCCGTGCCTAGAACTGTTGTCTGCTCTTGGAGCTTTTTCTTGTACTCAGGTGTTTTGTTTGTTCACCTGCTGACTTAATGCTTTATGAAAAAGTGACCTCATACATATATTTTTTTTCTAGGAAAGCAGTGGCTTCATCAACACCTGTAAAAAAAATTCCAGTTGAATGAGAGTTTTGCATTGCAGTGGTGATGTTTAATCCATAATAGAATACTGTAAACAATACTTGTAGTATTACTCCTGCAAACTATAATGTTTTTTAAAGAAAATCACATGTGATTTAATGGGCTAAGCTTTACTCAAGCATTGAGTGTTAATTGGAGTCATTCTACCAGGTCTTGTGAATTAGGGCAGGAAAGCTCAGGAAAAATTTACTGCTTTGCATAAGATAGTATAGCTGTAAGGAGAAGCAGTGTATATTGTTGAAAGAAGTAATGATATTTTCAGATCATTTCTGATAATTGAAGAAACTTTCAAAACTGTGGGAAGTACACAAAGGAGCAGGTTGCTTACAGAAAAGCAAAAAGACAATCCAATGTCTCTTTACAGTATTACAATAATTAGTTCTCTATAGTTCCTTTGTCAGTAATTTTGAGGATGGTCTTCAAATTGCTGAGAAAGGAGCCCCTCAGAGTATTTTTTTGGGTGGAAGGAGGAGTTTGTACACAGCTTTTTGGTTTTGTTTCTTATGCCCTTTGTCCTGTCACTTTGGTTTAGGTGCCTTTACCATGAACTTTAAAAAGACATATTAATTTTGATGATAATGTCTGGAACTCCACAATATGTAAAGAAGCACACTAAACATGCAGAGTAGGCCCTTAAAAGGGGCAAAAAATAAAGTAGTAGTAGTAGTTTAAGCATTCTTGGCTAAGTGATTGTTTAACATGGTCCTTGGTTTGTCTTGCAAATTTAGAATAAAACATTTCTCATCTTCTACTTCTGCATTATTTCCTGGGGGTTCTTTTGTCCAGACAAATGGGATAAATGAATGTTAACCCATGCAAATAAGGGGCTGTGGGAGTCAGCAGAAGATCCGTTGCTCTTTCAGATCCACTTCTTAGAACAGTTTGTGCATAATTCTCTACAGTGGGGACTTCACTACTGGGTTAAAAGGATTCACATACACACATACCTTCTAGTGATGTGAAGAATGATCTCGGAGGCTCACTGAAGAATTCAAGGCTGAAAAGGATTCAAATACTAGATACACATTTGAGGGTACTTATTTTTAATCATAATGACTTACTGAATAACTGTTACAAAAGAGCACTTGCTCTTTTGTAGTGACTGGTGTAAAAAGCAGTTGCTGCATTTAGAGCAATTGAGTGAAAGAGTGGGGAATCTTCTCTAATCAAGTTCTCTGGTACCTCTGTAGCTAAGCTTCACATGTACCTGCAGAACAAAGGAATGTATGCATCCACACGCACGTACACGTATTTGTCTCTTTAAGATTAATAAATATGAATACCTATTGATAACACATTTAAAAAATCTTTTTTATTGTGGTTGTCTATGCATATTTTAAATAAAAAGCAATTAAATACAGTTGTGATTGTTCTCGTGGATGAAATTGGAATTTTTGAATTACAATCAATTTGTGTGCCTATGGCTCTGTGTGCTTTCATACCAGACCACAAACCTCTAAATTGCTGTTTTCTAACCCAGTCTAAATCTGACGACCACCTTGCACTGCTTCCCTGCCCCCATTAATTCAATATAACAGGGTTCAAACCAATGGGCTTCGTGTCTGCCTTTCCTCTGGAGCTACCAAAAGCTCCATCCATGTTTTCACCAAACATTATGCTATTTCTAAAGCCTGTGACATTACTGTGTTTTTAGGTGGTTTTAGAGTTGATGTTCTCTCCGCTTCCTTCCACTTACGCTCTTGCCACTGAGAGAGAACTGAAACAGTGAGTGATGTTCTCTGCTTTACGTGCCATGCATTGAGAAGGTGAGAGGGTATGGCAATAGCCTGCCACCTATAAATGCTGAAAGACACACTTTTCTTTTGTCAAGGGACAAAGCATAAGCACACACATTGTTTGAAATACAAATGGACCGTGCCTTTTTCAAGTCCTTTGGCTCCCTGCCACTGGCATTCAGAGTAAATTTAAAATGTCTGTTTCGTCCATGTATTTTTATTGCTAGGGAGCAGTTCTCTCTAAATTAAAAATGCTACAACTTCAGTGATTTTAAGTATTACCTGGAGAATCTTATATATTCACTGAGAAAAGAAACACTAGCTGATGCCTGAAGCGCCAGTTAATAGCATATTATCTTACACATGCAAATTCTGGTATCCACACGAGTATTTATATGGTTTTAATTTGTATGTATGTTAATAAGTGTTCTTAAGCCATGAATGCAATATATTTAAAGTTTCTCTCTATTATTCTAGCCACGACAGCATGGTCAAACAGTCATACATTCCAACTAGTCTTTTGGAGCACAGGAGTGGCTTCTTGATGACCCTCTGCTTGGCTAACACCAAGATAAAGCACATTCTCTCTCTTCTGCTTTTGTTGTGGCGTCTCTGACTGTGTTATTAGCATATACCTGTGGTTCTGCTGGCACAAGGCTGCTCCCTCCCATGGTGTTGGCAGGCTGAGCTGGGTATTCATCTGCTCCTTGTCCTCTCCTGGCACTGCTCGGAGCATCAAGCTCAAAACAGAGTGGTCTTGGCATTGAGTGGTTTCAGCATCAGGAAGCTTTTGCTAAGCACTGTTACCATCCCTCTTCTGGGTCACTTTCAATACCTTTAGCTCTGTGCAGCAGCCTGTAAGCAGACTAAAAGGAAAGAGCAATTGTTTATTGCCTAGTATATGCTAAAGATAACTTCAGGTTTGAGGGTTACACTACTACAAACTGTACTGATTTTTGTAGGATAAAGGAGGTTTGAGTTCTTGTAGGAGATTCTACTTACAGTGCTTTCTTTAAGAACCAAGTTTAGCTTTAGGAAGCACCGCAAATACTTATATAACTTATTTTTTATTTGTCAAGAAATTTCATGTGGAATTTGGGTTTTTTAGCTTTATTTTTTTCTGAAAAATAGATTGATATCTTTCAATTAGGAACCATTTGTTTTTCTGCTATTGAGTACTCAAAAGGGAGGAGCTTTTTCCGTGTGACAGACCTTGTTGATGCATTGGAAGTCTGAAAAGGGTTACAAAGTGGCTTTTAGAAAGAATAGCTTATTTTGTTCAAGGCACTTTCAAGTAATGATTAAAAAATACTGGTAACTCTTCTAATCGCTCAGATGAAAAGACTGAGATGTGCAGGCCTCCCACAGAGCTTCTTTTGCAATTTAACTAGGATTGCACTATTGCTGAGACTTCTGAGACTGATATATCTTTGAAAAGGCTGGGGTTTTTTGTCTTCATCTAAGAGTATGCAGGTTTCTGTAATATGGCTTCAAGTTTCCCATATGGTGAATTTCCATGTGTATGGGTGGTTGTAGGTGAATGTTATTTACCTAAGCATTTTTTGATGTGTGATGTTGGTATATACAGTCATAGTCCATTTTTCTGTCCTGCTCCTTCAGAGGCCTTCTTGAACTCAATGTTCAGAGGGGCTTAGCAAGAAGATTAATATTTCTTATAGTTGAAAAAAGGACATGGACACATTCTTGCATGTGTGAATATACGTATAGGCAATGCAGAGGGGAGAGCTGTAGGTCAGCCTGCTCTTAACTTTTCTTGGCTTATATCAAGTACAGTTACATGGTATTGAAAAAAAAGCAGCTTTAAAGGGTTGTGTTTTTTCCTGGGTTTTATGTAAAAGAAAAGTTGGAATAGACCTTTAAGATACAGTCACTTGT
>BJBW01003138.1:0-28478 GCA_004320125.1 Scolopax mira
TAAATCATTAACTACTTCCCTCTGAATTACAGGGGAGTTGTTCTGTTCTCCATTCTTATCCTTCAACCCAAGAACCTGAATACCCTGGGGGTAGCTGGTCTGACAATTAAAGACAGAGGCAAAGAAGGCATTAAATAATTAGGGCAAGAATATCCTTCACCAGCATCTGTACTGATGGTGGACCCGTCCCCACAGACTCAGCAGCGTGCTAGTATGGGTGCTCTGTTTGCACATCAAACATGGCTCATGCCAGAGGGCTGTTTTTCACCCTCCTGTGAGCAAAATGTCACAGCCATAGAGCTGCACTGAAAGGGATCTCAAAGAAAACCCCAACTGCTTTGTGAGGAGGGATGAGATTTAACTCTTCCCTCTGACTTACTCTGCAGTGCAGTGTCCCAAAAGCATATTAAGGAGCAGTGTGGGAAGCACCATCATCAAATGATGCCTGTGTTGCTTGTGGTCTGTAAAGATCTCATCAGATATTGCTGAGGATGTTAGGTCTGATACCCTGGGAAAGTTCCAGCACAGATAATTGCCTCCTGCCTAATTCAACTCACATTTAATAGAATGGCAACACTCAAGTGAATGCCCCCAGGGTAGATGAGCGGTGGGAATCAAGAGTGCACAGAAAGAAGATTAAGCAGCAGAGATGGAAATCCATTGAGAATCAATGCTTGGTTAAAAGATCTCCTCCCCTGCCCCAGGAAGTCCTGAGCCAATTTCCCGCTTTAAGCTGTGCCAGCCTGAATGTATGAAAAGAAGCCTTGGGTTGTGCTTCTTTGAGAAGGGTGATGTCATGAAGAATTACATCGTGGATGGTGCTATGAGAGATGCCACAATTCTTTCTGCAAAACTCTTCACAAACCTTAGGAGAGAGACACCCCGTGTTCTCTCCAGGCCTTGTTGTTAAGTGTTATGTGGGCCACGGACTTTTGTTTCCATGTACTTGCTGCCTCCTTCCTAGGGAAAAGGGAAGGTATTCTACTTGCAATGGGAAGGCAGCAATAATGTGAGTACACAACACTTTTACAATGTGGCTATTGGTGCAGACTCGCTGCATTACAGGGATGACCATTTACCTCTTGTGTTCATCTTATTGTATTTAAACATGTTGTCTGCAGAAGAAAAGAAAAAATACCAGAATAGGCATGTGAGAAGGGCAAGAAGATCTGTTTTGTTTTAGACATGGGTAAGCTGACACTTTCTCCTGTATTGCATATTCTTGCACAGTCCTTTCTCCCTACACATTAAGCAAACTGAAATGGGTTGGTTTTGCTGAAGATCTTCCTTGAAATGCTGAAGGAAAAGTCCCTGCCCACTCTTTCTGCTCTGCATTCTTTGAGATTGTATCTACTATATGTTTGTTATTTTTCTTAATAGATTGGCAGCCTTGCTGGGTTCTGGGCTCCTCTGTGCCAGGTACTAGACATGCATTTAGTGAAAGATTTGTCAGAGATCCCACAGCTCCAGATAGATCAAGGCAGGACAAGAAGACAGTGACAGCCTCTTTATACCACATTCCCATCTTTGTTTTTAGCTTCTCTGGGTGCTGTGTGGAGGCACAGAGATATGCAGCTTACCTTCCCTTATGTTTGGTGTGAGGAATTGTATCACTACAGAGAAAAATTTGGAAATCTCAGCCTTCTTGCAGTGCTGACATCCTCCTGTGTTGTCCCCTGAGCTGCCTGTTGGCCATTCCTTTCTGCAGTAGACAGGAGCCATCTCTCCTTTCCAAAAATCACATCTAGGCTGCTCCTTGGGGATATCTCCAACCCTATGGCTTACAGTCAAGTCCTGAAAGTCTGAGCACCATCCTACTGCAAAACAGCCCTTCAGATAAGCCCCCAAGCAGAACTATTTCTTTTCCACCCATGCAGCCTGGGGGTCCCCTCTCCCAGCTCTTTGTTAGCAATAAGATAATAGCTGCTTGTGAATCCCAGGTGGTGACCCTGAGCCAACCAGCTTCTGTAGAGAAGTTAGCCCAAAGCCTTCAACTCATCTGTCAGCCCCAAGAACAGACCTGCTGGAATCTGTGCAGAGAACCTCTGTGGAGAGAACTGAGAGTAGAACCTGACTAGATTTTTCCATTTCAATCCAAATTGAATCAATTACTCATCCAACCGTGCTTTCCTTGTTATGCACATAAGTGATATTCTCACTTAAGCAATTTCTGAGCCAGAGTCTTATTTGGAGGGTGTGTTATAAATTAGCTAGCAAGCTGGGGCAGCTCTCCCTGGCAAGCTGGAGGTACTGAAAGGATCTTGGCTTCAGCAGATGAAGATAATTGGGGAGATTGGATGAAGGAGAAAGAAGAGAGGGAAGAGAGCTTTTTTCACGCGGTTATGCATACAGAATGTTAAGTAATCACATAACTTGATGGTACTGATTCATCTTGGTGATGCCTTGTTAAAGTTCTGGGCTAGTTGATTCTTGTGATGTGCTCTAGGCTGAAATGGGGACAAAAGCATATCTTGCTTTTAGGGCTTGTTAAATATTGCATAAGGGACTCAGATCCCTTTTCTAGTGGAAGCAGAAGCTAAATCTGGAGGGCTTAGTGTGCCTGGGCGGGGGCTCTCAAAATGGCAGGGGAAACCTGCTGGTGGTGGAAGATACCTCTGAAATGAGGAGACATATGCTTCTAGGCAGTGGAAAACGTGGAAGCAGTCGACAGGCTGCTCTTGGCAAAATGTGCTCTTGCCAACAATAATGTTGGCAGAGAACATGTATGAGCCATTCACATGCCTTCCTTCTAGTGACATTAATTAGACAGCCATTTCCTTTGGGGCCAACAGCATTTTGGATCAGTAGGCACTGCTTATTGTGCAGGATCACTGTATTTTAATCCCGGGTTTTGTTTTATGCAGATTTGCTTCATACCTCCTTCTGGAAACCAGTTCCTCTGTCTGCAAGTCTGTAAGTGGAAGAAGCAGTTTTCTTTTGCTGTGACGCTCTGGGTCCACAGTGGAGAGCAAAAGGAGAAGAAAGAGTCTTTTTTCCTTCTTGGTGTGAATGTCAGTCCAGCCAGCACAGCAGAGGAGGTGATCCCATGTTATATGCACATTGTGGTACTTGTGACAAGCTTAAGTATCATGTTCTTAACTTTAAATATATAGAAAGGCAAACCCTGGACAGCCTGGGGCATAGGAAGGTCTAGAAATTGGACTCACTAGTTCATTCCTGGAATGGGGATGTTGTAAGAGTCCTATGACATATTTGAGTTTCTAAGTATTAAGTGACCTTGGTTCCTCATGTGATGAGGAATTAATTTATTAGCTTCTCTTGCAGGAGTGCCACCGTCCAAGAGAGAAGTGTACCCACGCCCTAAAAGATGGACCTGGGACTCTGTAAGAGGTCCCATCAAAAAAAGCCAGGGACTGCATGAATGATGGAAGTGGGGGTTGTGCTTCTGTAACCCTCAATACCAGGGCTGTATGCTGCTGAGTCATGTCACAACATGGATTTGAACCAAACTAAGTTTGAGTCCTGAATAAATTTAAATTCTATTAGTCAGGATGCATAATACAGACTTTAGGCAGCAGGTATGTTCTTATACATGCTTGACCCTGCACATGCACTATGGTGAAGACAGAGTTAGAGTGTGGTTCCCTGCCAACGTCTGCCAAGTGAAATGCTTGGGCTGCTGCCACCTTGTCCTCTCTGTCTCTGCCACCTTGAACACATGGGCTGGCCAAATATCCCTCTTTGCTGCTGTGTGTTAGATGGATCTATCTATCTCCTGAGCTGCCTTGCTGGGGGGGTGGGGCATAAGAACACTGGCAGCGGTGCAAGGCAAAAGAAGAAGGAGAAAGCAGAAGGAGAAGGAGGACACACAAGGAAGACAATATGGCAGATGGAAGTGATGAACTTGGCTTAATTGCCATGGTGTGATCCTATATGGGCAGACGACATCTGATCTGAGCTAGAGACAGAGAAGTACAGACTGTGCTGTGCCTGATCCGTAACAAAGCCTGCCAGGTCAGAGGTTGGAATACACTGGAATACACTTCTGCCAGCAGTGCCAACTTCTGCTGCACCACAGCTTTGCTTCATGTGGATACAGCTTTTTTTCCCCTGCTATTAGGAGCCCTTGAACCCTTGGATGCATTTGGAGAGGGCACTGGCTTTCTGCTTACTCACTCCATCCTCAAGGACAACTCATGTCTGACAGGCCAGTATGGTAGGAAATATTTATTTGTTGGCATAGACAAAAGGCAGTTCAGGACCTGTAATTCCACAGCTATTTTCCACCTGGTTCATAAATACCAGGTCTTGATGGATGCAAAGCCATGTGGAGCACAAAAGCTAGTCCCTTAGTGACAGGTAAGGGGTATATCAGAGTAGCTGGAGCATCTCTAGCATGATGTCTTGTGTCTTGCCTAACTTGTGCATTGCTTTTAGAGCAGGAGAGGCTTCTTGCTGTCTCCAATCCTGACACATAGGGTTGTCACCATAATGGGATTGTCATAGGGATGGAGTGCTATACGTACAAGCAGCAAGTCCTTTGCTGAGTCTACGCCTCACCTATTTCACCATTTGATCTTGGGAAGTCTGATAGGAGGAGTCCATAAAGTCTTTCTCAAAGCCCCAAATTTCATCTTCACTTTCTTCTTTGTTTGCATCTTCTTTTGTCTCTGCACATGGAGCTGCACGTGAGAATTTTTCACCACTGATGTCATGCCCTTTTCTAAGGATGCAACTACTCCTTCAAACTGCAGATGCACCCATAATTAACAAATCACAAAGTAGTGGGGTTTCATGCCAACGTTTTCTGAGCTTTTTGCCCACTTGTATTAAACTTAACGCCCTTGTCTGAGTCAGGCAGGTAAGTGGGAATGAGAGAAGCAGCATTTCTCAGCATTCAGTTTAATCAGAGACACATCCTCAGAAATTGCTCCCCACCCTGATGATCTGAGCTGTGCCCCACAGCACGAGCTCAGCTACTGGACCTGCAGTGTTGGGCCACTCAGTTGGCTGGTCTGCATCGATCCCATTCCCTGATCTGCCTGGCAAGAGGGCAATTACCAGGATGATAATTTTTAACACTCTGCCCATGGCCGCAGCTCCCAAAGTGCCATCATCTCCGGATGTGTGTGTGCCCGCCCTGTTGAAGCTCATCTTTTCCTCCAGTGAACATTTTCTTTTGCAACAAAAAATTCCCTTTGCCCAGCACATGTAATTCCATTCTCTTAACTGTCTGCATTCCCAGGCTGAGGACAGAAGCTGAATCCCTTTTGTTATGGTCTTTCTCATTTGCCTTTACAAATGGTTAAGGTTTGGTTACATGTCACTAGGATTCAGACCTGGATGGGCTCCACCTTTCCACCAAGGTGGCCTTGAGGGCTTATCCAGGAGCTACAGGAATCCCAATATATTCCCCTTGTCAGAACAGTTGCTCAGAGCTCCCTGCTGCTTACTGCACACTTTCCAGGACATGAGTTGTTGTGGGTATCAGATAAAAGTCCCAGGGGAAAAACGTGTTTTCCATTCATGAAGAAACATAGAGCTGGTGAGTGCTAGGGAGGTGTTGGTCAGGACAGCTGTGAAAGTAATGTGTTGGAGGCTACTTTAAAAAAAAAATGTTTCACTTCACAATCAGTTGAAACTTAAAAAAGGGGAAAGTGTCAAAAACATACCTTTGAAGTGCAGTCGAGTCTTTCTCTAAATCCAAATGCATTACTTCCGAGTTTAATCTATTTTGAAGAGAAAGAATAGAAAGAGCAGGCTTTGCACTAGTTGCATTACTGGCTTGTTCTCATCCAGGCATGGCCCAAGAGACATCAAATATGTGTGTGTTGTCAGCAGGTCTTCCTTGGCATCATGATGTTGAGAAAGTCCTGGGCTCTGTGGTCTCAACAAGGTCCTTCCTGGCACTATGTCCCCTTTTGTAGTCTTTCCTAGGAGGGAGCATCAGGGTTTTTTTTTGTGTCAGCCTCACCCTATGGTTTTCCAGGTAAGCTGTGAATGTAATTTTGGCTTTCCTCAAACTGACATAAAATGTGATGGTCATATTTGATGACTTTATACAGGTATTTTAAAGAACCAATTAAGACAATGCAAATGTGAGGATGACAAAAACTTTCTTGAAAAAAGTTATGTTGCTGAGGACTTTTTACTCTAATATGGAACAGCCCTAATCTTTTACTAATCTTATAATCCTTTTTTTAACATATCTGCCTTTCTTCTCTCACATTTGTTTTTATTTTCATTTTGCAGCCACCTAATTATCATTTCCATACATTTCATATCATTAGCACTGGAATTTCCCATGTCTTATCTGTATGACATTATTTTTTATTTACTCATTATACTGCATGATTAAGTTGTTAAGTAAAATACTTTTAATCTGTTTCCATAAACACAAATGTCTCTGGGGCAGGCTCATTAAAATCTTGTGGTTTCCCAGATGATTCCTTGAGGCCGAAAAGGGATACAAACCCCATCCATTTATCAGTACATCACCCCCATCAGGTGTATTTATAATATCCCATGTTTGAGGATGTGGCGCAGACCAATTAAAGACCATGTTTGGGGGGATTGTGTTTGCATCCATGTCACTGATATGTTAAGAAACTTTTTAATGGGACGTGTTCTTGTTGTAAAACTTTGATTTCATATAAACAAACAGTTTGCAAAGGTCCCCAAGACATCTTACAGCCTTATCTCCTGAACTTGCTGAAACCAGTTCCTTTTTGGTTGGTTTAGCAGAGTGAGAGCCTGTATGTGAAAATGTATTTATATCTTCATATATTATCCTGGAGAGAGATCCTTGCCAGAATGGTTTTTAACCCCACTACCAGGGTGTTTGTTAGGGAGTGAGAAACTCTGGTTCATGTCCTTTTGGGCTGAGTGGGTAGGAGTGTGGTGTCCGGGGAAAAGTTTGATTGTTGTTTGCAAGGTAGCTCATCTTTTTTTCTGCTCACTGTTTCTGCCTGGTTCTTTCTAGTCTGCCCAGTTGAGGGCAAACAATCACAAAGTCTCGTCTCATACACAGCTCTAGACACTGGTAACCAGCAGCTGTCACTGGTTTCTGGCCCCCTGATTACTGGTGTAACCAGATGGGAGGTTGCAGTCTGAGCGTCTCCGTGCTGTGCAGAGCAGCCTTGTTTGCTCTGGGTCATGAAGGTCATCATGGCATCCTCACACTCAACTTGATTGCAGGACCTGAGCTGACATCTCCATGTAGTGCTATGCCACAAACTGCACCAGCTTGTGCTGAGCTACTGCAGGTGTCTCCTCGCTGGCTATGGTGGAGATTTGCTTGGCTTCTTCCTCCTGACATTTATTGTTTGCTGTTTATGGGCATTTATCTGACATTTGCTTTAATCTTTGAACATCCCACAGTACTACAGCTTGTCAAGCAGTTGTTTTGCTTGGGGGCCTGCCCTATGTTGCGCAATGGATGAATTTCCTTGTGAATGTGTAAGAAAACGCAAGAACAAAGAATGTGTTTTCTTCAGCTCTTAAAAACAACCAAGCAAACACAACAACGTCTTTTGCTTTCTGAAAGTGACTGTTGACTAGAAAATCTGCTCAAACCAATGCAGGCAATGAGCAAATGTGCCCATCTTAGTGCAGTGTGAACACTCATCTGGGAATACCTTTATTTTATGACGCTTATCACACAATGAATAACACTGGATTGGAAAGTGATGGGAAAGATGACTATCGCTTGGAAAGCTGGGAGCATGTCTCTTGGTGCTGCAGGGCATGACTTTCTCAGCTCTTCGTTATGCAATGTGTCATCCTTCACAATAAGGGACTGGAAAGAGGAGGCAGAAGATGGCGTTGATAAGCACACAACACCTGGGCTCACCAGAAATGACGTGTGCTTTGCACATACGGGAAAGTCTTGCAACAGAAAAGAACAGCATTGATGGAGTGAGGTCACACGTCTCAGAGATGGGATGCCAAAAATTGTAATGAGGGTTCAGTCAGTTCCAGATCATGTCAGTTTAAGAAAAGGTGGTAAATGAGGTTGTCTGGATCTTCAGGCTTCAAAGACATCTGGTATAAACAGACCTGCTGCACCTGTGTGATGGTTCAAAGGAATACCTGCATGCAAATACTTCCCACCATGGGGAGAGTTTGTAGCCACAGCCTAGCCTTTTGTCTTGGGCCTATTGGTAACACATTTCTTTTTCATTTTTCTGATTTGGCTGCATCTGCCCATTTCCAAGACAGGTCTTACTCAGCCATGACTACTTATTTTCATGATAAGATCTTGTTTCCTGCTGGTGGGACTTCATTAGTAATTGAATGGGAAGAGAGGGTGGGAAAGAAATAAAGCACTATTTTTAAGAATAAATTTAATCAAGGGCAAGAATAAATCCCTTTACCCATTACACATCTCCTGATTCCATGCATCTTGTAGTCTGTCTCAAGCAGGCTTCCTGTGCCAGATGTGCCTGGATGGGAGCAGTGGATTGCCAGAGGGAAGGAGAGTGTGAGTAAAAGACTGAATGAATCTTTGTCCTCCAAAATGCTCCAGATCAGCCTAGCACCTGCAAGCCATGGATGCCTCATCTCCAGGTTGGCTTTGGCTGGCTCCTTTTTTCATCCACAAAATTTGTCTTTTAATGGAAGCTTATAAATTGCTGTTCTCTTCACCGATTTCTTCACAAATTCCAACATGATGCCCAAGGCAGCCATTTGTGTTTCCCAGGATTTGGGACCTTCATCTCCAAACCTAAGCTTCTGCTGGATGGAAATGGGGGACTCTTATAGAAAACAGCAAACTAGAAGGACATTTAGAAGAGACAGAGACTTTCAGGCACGCTAAGTCAGGTTACCAGTGACACGACCTGAGGTCAGGTCAGTTCTCCAAGAAGCAAGAACAGAAACAACTTACTTGAGTGCCCACTTAAAAGTGGTCACTAAAAGGTTGATTTTCTGTTCCATTTTGAGGGTCCTAACCACTGCCATTAACAGTAACTAAAATATGTGGGTTTTAATATTATATTGAAAGATTGTCCCTCCTCCTATACATTCATTGTCTATTGACACCAGCACATGGCCACATTGCCTTTATCTTATCAAACCAATTAAAACTGGTAAACTGGTCTGCCTCAGCTTCCAGCCTGGAACTATCTTAGATCCAAACAAACTCTGCTGCTGGCAAATGTTAACTAAGTCACATGTTGTAACAAATCACTTAGGAGGATCTTGAGATTTCAACGTCTAATATGGACAGTAAATATCTAATAAAGATTTACTTTTAACATCATCCACCAGGGCCTTATGAGGAAGGGCTCAGGGAGCTGGGGCTCTTTAGCCTGGACAAGTGAAGGCTGAGGGGAGACCTTATTTATAAGTATCTAAAGGGTGGGATAAAAGAAGTTGGACCTGACTCTTTTCAGTGATAGGACAAAAGGCAACAGGCACAAGCTGGAACATAGGAATTCCATTCAAATATGAGGAAGAACTTCTTTACAGTGAGGATGACGGAGCACTGGAACAGGCTGCCCAAGGAGGTTGTGGAGTCCCTTTCTCTGGAGATCTATCTTCAGGATGCAGTCCTGAGTGATGTGCTCTGGGCAACCCTGCTTTAGCAGGGGAGTTGGACTAGATGATCTCTAGAGGTCCCTTCCAACTCCAACAATTCTGTGATTCCATGATTCTGTGATTAATTAGTTGCTTGTCTTGATTAAGTTGTCTTGATTGCTTGAAGATGACATTGCTGATCCTAACTGCCAGAAAAGAAAACTCGTTCCACATGTATGTAAATTTATCTTCATTCCAGGACACCTGAAAAACAGCTGGATTCCCTGGCAATTATTGCAATTGAAAAGGTATATACTGGAGAGAGTACAAAAAAATTCATCAGTGTTAATATAATCATTGCTATAAATGGTGTAGGATCAAAGGTAAACTAAAACGTCCCTTTAAACATCTTGATCTCTTGAAAAATGGAGTTATCTAATTTGATAAGTCAGTAATTTGATTGTGTGTATTTTCACTATGTTGGTGTTGTATATATGTCATAACATGTTAAATACCATCTTTTTCCACCACAAG
Organism: Scolopax mira; assembly: GCA_004320125.1. NCBI lineage: Eukaryota > Metazoa > Chordata > Aves > Charadriiformes > Scolopacidae > Scolopax > Scolopax mira. The sequence continues at coordinate 10,015 of BJBW01003138.1, forward strand.
AGAAAAAATTTAAGCAGTGGTTTCATGTCATATTTGTATTATTTCCAGCCTTCAACTTCTCTTCCCTGGTTTCCAAACCCTTTGCCAATAGGAGCTCTCCCATGAAGGGACTGACCTGGCTGGAAACTTCACCCCTTAAGGGTGTCTTCAGGCAGGGGAGGTCTGGAGCTGGCCAGAGGCAGGAGGGAGCCCACGGCTGGGCATGGGACAAGGACAGGGCTCAGTGTGGCCACTTTGAAGCCAGTGGTGGCACTGTGCTGTTGGAGACACCCTTTAGCCTGGGGCAACCCATTACTGTCACAGCCCCCTGCCTGAGATCCATGTTGGGATGTGGTTTCCCCCTTGCTGTGTTCCCGGTGACTTACTAGTAAAAGCAGCATTGCTTTCAAAGTAAATACACAGCTCTGCACAGAGGGGTCCCCATGGGAAATTAATGATGGAAGATTAATGTCCCATTACAGTCATGCTGCTTACAGGCATGCACTGACTTACTCGCTGATGAGCCCTCAGGACTGATGGTGAGCTCTTGTGTAGGCAGCAGGGATGATCTTGCTCCTTTGAACCATGTGGGTGCCACCAGCTCCCCCTCCCCAGCTCCCATTCAAACACTGAGCCCAGCAGATGGGGGGAGACAATTACTCCCCTCCTCTCTACCTTGGGGTTCATTGGTGAAGTGCTGCAGGGGGGAACACAGCTAAGGGAGGGCCTTGCGGGCTGCTGGGAAGATCCTAATCAGGAGTGGCAATTAGATTTATGCTGAGTTCCCACCCCCTAGCCAATTTATTAATCTGTGCAAGCACAGCTGAAACAAATGACCATCAAAATCTTATCCAGCCTGTAGCTAGCAAGCAGTGGGACTCCTCCTGCTCTCACTCTTTGGGACAGGCACTCCAGTCCCTGCATGATATGGTTTAGGGTTGCTGTTTTGTGTTTCCTCTCCTGGTTAACTACATTGGCAGGTTTTGCCAATCTCTGTTCTGCAGAACAAAGAATCGGCTGAGAAAATGGGTGGGTTTGATTCTTCTTCTTCTACAGCTATTTTTTATGGGCTGTGGATGGCTTCAGTGTTGTAATGTCCCAACATGTTGTGGCTCTGTCCTCTTGCACTTTGTGTAAAGGGAGGTAAGAGAGATACCTTTGCTCTACTTGGGCTAGCCTGGGCTTTTTGGACTTTTTCTCTCTTATTGGTGGTGTTAGAACTGGTGGTCTGTACAGAATCCTAGACCCCAAATGTCAGCCTAGTGAGCCTTAAGAGTCAGGACTGTTCTCCAGCAGAAGAAAAGGCACATTTTGGTTAAAAATGGCTATTATGGGCATCATGGCCCCTCCAGCCTGGTTTTGGAGCTGTGTCTTGGTCACGTGGGGACAGTAGGTGACAGTGCTGCTGTGGCTGCCACCAGTACAGATGTCCCTGTGGACCTAGCTGAGCACCTAGGCCATGCAAGAGCCCTGCATACAGCACATCATGATATGCATCTGACTATATCATCCATGACCTGGAGCATACAAGTGACCATATGCCTCCTCAGGTCTCTGCTTTGATTTGAGCCTCACCTGCTCCCCCTCTCTGCTTGGCTACAAGCAGTGGCAGCAGGTGCCATGCTCTGCTCCTCTCCAGCCACCCCAACCCTGCTCCTCTCAGCCAACCCAACCCTCAAGCTGCTGCTGGATCTGGTTGGTTGGTGGAGGGTTGGTGGACAAACTTTACCCAAAAGTTGCTCATCCTTAGACATGTCTGCAGGATGCAGTTCTCATGCACTGTTGGGGGTAGGAGGCTGGGAAAAAAAACCCACCAAAATCCCACCAGTGGACATAAGCAGAGCCCTGAGGAAGGGGAAGAACAGAGAAAATGTGTATGATACAGACTCTGTACTGCTCTGCCAGCTTCACTTACTTCAATGTTGAGTCTTCCTGAGTCAGATGGAGTGTCACAGAGTTAGTGACCCCGGGTGAATCTCAAATAAATATGGTCAGTTCTCCAAAGGGTGTCTGCAGACCAGGATATCTGCAAACGAGGCACTTAGTGAGACACATCAGCTGAATTTAGTCTCCCAGTGTGAGCTGTGCTTCTGAGACGAGCAGTTCCATCACAGAGGCCTTCATTTTGTCCACTGCTGCAGAAAGTGCTTTTCTGGCTGCCCAGGTGCCAGGAGGGGAGCCTTTGTCATGGTTCTGCCATTCGTCAAGTCCACAGTAAATGGGAGGGAGGAGGGCTTGCAGCCACACTGCTCTTCCCTGGTCCCAGGGCTGTGTCAGCTTCGCCGTCCACCCAGGCACACACTGTCCTTCTGGCTCATTCCCAAGTGTTTCATCACAGGAAAAGAGTGCTCTTCGAGGTCCCAGCTGGTCTCACCACTGGAGGGTTTATCCTTAGCTCTAATTTCACTTCTTCTTTCTTAAAGCCATCATTGTCAAGTCTTATGGTCATAAGCCAGCAGCTCCTGGAATAGATAAAAATCCTGAGGGAATCTGGGAATCACAGATAAAACAACACAAAGGAAGGCCATCTGAAGAGCAACACGAAGGAAAGGGAGCCATTCCAGCCAGTAAATCACCCCCATTGGGTGCCCAGCTGAAGTGCCTTTACACAAATGCATGCAGCATGGGCAAGAAGCAAGAGGAGCTAGAGATGTGTGCACACCTCCAGGACTACGATCTTATTGGCATTACTGAGATATGTGGTGTGATGGCTCTTATGACTGGAGTGTTGGAATGGAGGGTTACAGACTCTTCAGGAAGGAGAGGATGGGAAGACGGGGAGGGGGTGTTGCCCTCTATGTCAACAACAGCTGGAATGTGTGGAGCTCCACCTGGGGATGGATGAAGACCTGCTGGATTCAGGATTAAAGGGACCACAAGGGCAAGTGATGTTACAGTAGGGGTCTGCTACAGACCTCCAGATCAGGGTGGCAGGAAGGATGAGGCCCTCTGTAGACAGATAGGAGCAGCATCACACTCACACACCCTGGTCCTCATGGAGGACTTCAATCACCCTGGCATCTGTTGGAAGGACAACAGAGCAGGGCACAAGAAATCTAGAAAGTTCCTGGAATGTGTTGATCATAACTTTCTTCTTCAAACAATTGAGGAACCAACGAGGAAAGGAACAGTGCTGGACCTTGTCCTTACTAACAAGGAGGGGATGGTGGGGAAGGTCAAGTTCAAGAGTAGCCTTGGCAGTAGTGATCATGAAATGTAGAGTTCAATATTCATAGGGCAGTGAGGAGGGCGTGCAGCACGCTTGCTACCCTAGACTTCAGAAGAGTAGACTTTGATCTCCTGAGAGATCTGATTGGCAAGGTAGCATGGGAAAAAGAACTGGAGGGAAGAGGGGCCCAAGAGGGCTAGTTGGTATTCAAAGATCACCTCCTCCAAGCTCAGGAGTGGTGCGTCCCAAAAAAGAAGTCAGGTAAAATAGCCAGCAGGCCTGCATGGATGAATAAGGAACTACTGGACAAGCTCAGGACCAAAAAGGAGGCCTATAGAGGGTGGAAGCAGGAATGGGTAGAATGGGCAGAATACAGAGAATCAGTCCAAGTGGTCAGGAACAAGATCAGGCAAGAGAAAGCCCAGGCAGAACTAAATCTAGACAAGAACATCAAAGACAATAAGAAAAACAGGTATGTCAGGGACAAACTTGGTGGTGTGGTAGACACGGTGGAGGGAAGGGATGGCATCCAGAGGGACCTGGGCAAGCTTGAGAAGTGGCCTTATGCAAATTGCATGAAGTTTAACCAAGACAAGTGCAGGGTCCTGCACCTGGGACATGGCAATCCCAAGCACCAATACAGATTGGGTGGAAAATGGCTAGAAAGCAGCCTTGAGGAGAAGGACTTGGGGGTGTTGGTGGATGAGAAGCAAAACATGAGCCAGAAATGTGCACTGGCAGCCCAGAAAGCCAACCGCATCCTGAGCTACATCAAGAGAAGTGTGGCCAGCAGGTCACTGGAAGTGATTCTGCCCCTTTATTCTGCGCTCGTGAGACCCCACCTGGAGTGTTGTGTCCAGCTTTGGAGTCCTCAACACAGGAAGGATATGGACCTGTTGGAACAGGTCCAGCAGAAGGCCACCAAGATGATAAGAGGAATGGAGCACCTTTCCAATGAGGACAGGCTGAGAGAGCTGGGGTTGTTCAGCCTGGAGAAGAGAAGGCTCTGGGGAGACCTTGTAACAGCCTTTCAATATCTGAAGGGAGCTACAGGAGAGCTGGAGAGGGATTCTTTGTCAGGATGTGCAGTGACAGGACAAGGGGTAATGGTTTTAAATTGGAAGAGGGGAGATTTAGATTAGATACTAGAAAGAAATTCTTTGCAGTGGTGGTGGTGAGACACTGGAACAGGTTGCCCAGAGAACCTGTGGATGCCCTATTCCTGGAAATGTTCAAGGTCAGGCTGGAGGGTGCTTTGAGCAACCTGGTCTAGTGGGAGGTGTCCCTGCCCATGGCAGGGGGGTTGGAACTAGATGATCTTTAAGGTCTCTTCCAACCCAAACCATTCTATAATTATAGATTCCATGATTCCTTGAGCATGTCCTTCCATTTCAAGGCCGATAAGGTCTGTATAAGGCTTTCCCCCAGCATCTCCGTGTACCTGCAGCCCTTTCTATATTTTCCTTTCTTTGTCAAACCTTAGCCACTTTTCTTACTTTCTCCAGAGCTTTCTGACCTGAGTTCTTCAGCTGTAATGTAAATCTGCTTCATTATCTTCTGGCTTTAATGACATATCTTTATATTTGTGCTCTTAGGATGAGAGGACACAGCCTCAAGTTGTGCCAGGGGAAGTTTAGATTTGATATTAAGAAAAATTTCTTCACTAAAAGTGTTGTCAAGTACTGGAACAGGCTTCTCGGGGAAGTGGTTGAGTCACCATCCCTGGTGGTGCAGATGTGGTGCTTAGGGACATGGTTTAGTGGTAGACTTGGTAGTGTTAGGTTAATGGCTGGATTCAATGATCTTAAGGGTCTTTTCTAAACTAAGCGGCTCTGTGAAACCCACGGTCATTTTCTGCCCCAAGCCTGCACAACAAATTCACATGTGATTTTTGTCCATGCTGTAGCTCAGATGGGCATCATTCTTCTGCTGAACATATTTCTTTTGAATCTATCCCTTTCTCCTCACCTTCCTGACAATGCTGTTTTCTGGTTTGGATTTCTAACTTCTCTCATCATTTTCTCTGACCTTGCCAGCTTGTGCTTCACATCCCCATAGAGTGTGGCTCCTGTGTTATCACCCTCCTCTGCTTCTGTAAACATGGACATGCTGCAGGAGACAGGTGCTTCATGCACACCTTGAAACTGAAGTATAAGAACCAATTTAGAAAGGATCTTGAGACACAGCATCTAATCAACTTCTCAGCCCTGGAGCAGGATCCTATCAACTTAAATAATCCCCTAATAAGTATTTGTCTAGCCTGTTTTTCCAACCCACCCAGGATGGAAGACCCACACCTTTGTAGACAAACAGCTTCACTACTGTCACTTAGACAATTCCCCCAATGCCTAATATAAAATTCCTGTGGCAGTTTTTCCTATCCAGTCCTTGTTTCTGCAGATATATGTGATATGACTGGGTGTCCCCTGAGCACCTTCATTCTTTCTATCTTGTCTCATAAGCCTTATTTTCCCGGTCTCTTATTGCTGCAGGCTGTGGCTCCTCCTTGTTATACTTGGTTTCATCTCTAAAACTGCACATGAAAAAGCTGCAGCTCCACACCCTCCCACCACGAGAGGTGGGAAACAGGTGAGTTCAATACAATTCAGTGGGGCTAGAGCAGTCATGTCATTCAGGGAAAATCCCCCAGGCACTTCAGCAATCATCTTAAATGAAAGGGCATGAAATTAAACCCACTAGAGACAGCCACATCCACCCATCTCACTATCTGTGTTTTCAGACCCACATGTAGTTAAATGGTAGGATCACCCTGATCGGAGTATGCCAGCCTGCCTGGGGTCCGAGGTTTAAGATTAATTAGGACTGAATTTTAATCCTGGATTGGCTGCAGTGAGAAGTTTGCTTTCATTATAAAGTATCTACTGTGACATGAGACCACTTCTCAGCTAAAAAAGAAATTCAGGAGGATGATATTTTTCTCCCTTGTCTTGTGATATCAACTGTATGGGCATTGGGGGACCTAGGCTTTTATGCAGTGTGATTGCACTAATTTCTATTCTCATAGTGCTGTGGGCTTAGCTAAGAACACATCCTACTGGACCACTATTTGTATTTGGAAATGTCACAAAACCACTTTTTCTCTGATGAGGCTAGTCCCAAATGAGAAAAGCAGATACTAAGGTGGGAAAAAGTAACATACGATCAAAGCAAAAGTGTAGGTGGAAAGATCAGCAAGATCTGTGATTTTTCTCTATGGATTTGCAGGAAATCTTTGATGGAGGCAGGAGCAGCACTTCGCTTGTTTGTGCATCAGTAGGAAACCTCAGCAGTGAAAACCTCTTAGCTCTTCACCAAACACCTAGCCCTTCCACGTTTAAGGTGAGACTCCCTCCCCAGCAGACCAGATTTCCCAGATGCATGACACATCTCCAGAGGCAGATGTTGTCCTGGGCAGCGGGAAGGACTGGGTGAACCTTGGAAAGTCCTTGCATCTTGTATTTGTGATTAATTATCTCTCTGTATTTGTGGTCTGCATGCCCTTGCTGTGGAGAACTTGTTGTTTGGGTTGCCTTTGTGTCTGGAGGCCCAGCACCCCTGCTGTGCTACAGAGCAAAAAGTCTACCTGGAGCAATATCTTGTCCAAGGAGCTGATACTGCAGTTCAGAGGGAGCACAAGGGCATTTTAGTTCTTCATTGCTGCCAGTGCAAAAAGGCTTGGAGGACCATAAACTAACTGGCTGTGTCTTATCTAGTGCAGGACAGAAGTAGAGGGTACCCTCAGGGTGGGGAACAGATTCAGTGAGGCAGCACCACCTCATAAAGCCTTCACAGGGGAGGGGAACCTTTGGGCTGGTGGTAGGCTGGTCATTACTGCTTGGCATTGGCTCATCATGAGATGTCAGGGCTTGGAAAACCTGCCGTGACATCACCTAAGCTGTGACTGAGCTCTCTCATAGACACATTGATGTTTTCTCCCTGCTGCCTGGTTTGATTTAAAGCCCAGAGGTACAACACAAGATCTTCTTATCAACTTCAAATCAAAACCCACAACCTGGAGGAGCCGTGCTGCAGCTCTGATGTATTCAACCCCAGGAACCCCTGACTGAGCCTGCTCCAAGGTGTGTACTGGCAGTTATTTTGCATACAGAAGCAGCATGACAACTTGGAGAGGAAGCTTCTTGCTTTGCTGCTGCACTCAGGATATAAGAGCTCCTGATTGTCTGATGGGAAGAGAGATGGGAAACCAGGCAGCAAAAACTGAGCCATGAGGCTCTGTGGGTCTAACAGCGAGAGCACAACAGGGCTGTGCAAATGGTTTCTCCTCTGTCATTCATATGTACGGCAGAGGATGAATGTTGTCCAAACAACATTTGCACCAGAGACAAACCTGATACACCCCAGGCAAGCCAGTCTTGTCCCACAGGCTGCATAGTCTAGACTGGGAAAGACAAACAGTATTCCCCATGTGGAGAAAAAGGCAGAATTGTGTTTTAAATGATAAAACAAACATGCCAGCACTTTGCAGTGTCTATATTCTTCAGACCACTTCCCCATTCTTATTTCCGCAAAAGATCCTGTTTTCCTTCTGTTCAGAGAGGCACACAGTGCTGTGACACTTGTGGCACACAGTGCTGTGTTCAGCAAGGCTTGGCAGCTCCCTGTACTTCATCCCATCAGCATGAAATTTTCCCTTGCCCTCAGCATCTTCCTGGCGTTCCTGGATCCAGGTGAGTTTTCCACTGGGAAGTGTGGGGCTGTGTGACATAGAAGAGGTCTGGGATTGGATGCTCTGCACGAGGGACCATTCCTGCCACCTGGGCTCGAGGAGTCCCTCATCTGGGGGTATGTGCACGGCAGAGGGTGGCTGGTCTTGGATGATTTTTGGTGCCGTGAGGCTACGTACAGACGAAGTGTAGGCATTTACAATGTGAACTGGTTGTCTAAGTTCCTGCTGAGGCTGCTGGTGATCCAGCTGGGTCAGTCAGGGGAGTGATTCAGGTTACTCTCAGGCAGGCAGATCTTTGGTCGGTTGAATCAATCTCTGGCCACAATTTTCCACAAATTTAAGGGCTCATTTATTTTGCTTGTACACAGGGTCATGTGACATTTCAGACTTTTTATTTCATCTCAGTTGGCCTTCAGCTCTGCTCCAGAAGCATCTTGGAGGTCTGATGTCATATCTGCCACCTCATGTAGATGTCACAGCCACTGCAAGGTGCCTTAATTGGCACCTGGGTTTAGGGAACAACATGCCCTGGACCTCGTAATCTACATGCTGGACATTTGGGTCCCAATGAGAGTGTGTCAGGGAAGATATGCTGATTAATCCTCTGCTGATGAATGCTTTATTCTTTTCTAAGTGTCTCCTGCTGACTGCCTCATATTCTGATCTGCTTAAGATGTTGCAGTAGGCAGTTGGCACAGTGGTTTCTCTTAGTGCTTACAAACAGCTATGCCGTTCCCCAGTTAGTATATAGCTCAGTCAATACCTGCTGGCAGCTTCTTGGTTCCCAGGGCTCGGGTGCCCCTGCTCACTGCAAAGAGAAGATTTGGGGCCTGAGAATCCAAGGATACCTGAATGCCTGCCAGGATGGAGGGGTTTGTGGGGATGCTTGCCTCAGCAACCTGTGGAAAACCAAGCAAACAACATCATATAGGAGATAATGGAAGCTGGATGGGTACTGGTGCTTAAAATGTAACATGCTCTCCCAAAATGGCTTCCTCTATCTTACCCAAATTCAAGTTCTTACTAGAATAGATAATAATAGAAATAATAGAAAATAACCTGAAAATTGAGCAACAAAACAGGGAAAATAAGGAATGTGAAAAGTGCTGATGAAATGCTGAAGGAAAATGATGAAAGGGGAAGTGAGACTCCTCATGACTGCTACCCATCAATGTGTCCTCCTTTCCCAGGGACCTCCCTTCAGTGTGAGGTTTGTCACAGCATAGGAAGAGGCTGCTCTGGCCCCATGAAAACCTGTACTGGTGGTGAAGATACCTGCGGCATCATTCTGCATGAGGTCATGATAGGTAGGTGAGACATCCACTATGTCTGTGTGCCAGCACAGATTTTGGAATGGGGCTGAGGAGCGAGTCTCTCTCCCCACCTCTGTCACTGGCCTAATGGTGAGTCCTTGGACAAGCTGTTCAATTTCCTTTTCACTGACAGAGAATCCTGAAACCTGGGGTGGGAAAAGGTCTCTGTTCTTCTATCTTGAGCAGTAGCTTCCTAGTGGGAGGGCTTCATTCTTATTGTGGAGGGGAGGACCTAAGCAGCATGGTGGGAGGAGACATAGGCTTTTAATTCTGGCTAAGGTGAGCAGTTGAGTTGAGAGGCTGGGCTGTGAGGGGCACAAGGCCACTAGCATCTAGCACTGATGGTGGACTGGCCATGGGTGAAGGGGGAAACTGGCCTGCCTCAAGTACAGGAGAAGACACCAGGCACCACAAGAAGCGAGCTATCACCATGTCCCCATGGTTGATAAGCCCAAGACAGGTGCTGAGCCCTCACACAACTGCACACTTGGTTGTCTTAGTGACATGGCCTTGGTCATTGACCAGCTTTGGTAATGTGACTGTTGGCTGTATAACTTTTATGGAGGTTATCTCATATCCTGACAGCTTTGGTGCTTGCAGTTCCAGTGCATCTCCTCCCTCTGTGCAAAGCCACCTTCCCTCCTCACAATGCCTCCAGGGCCTCAGTAGACTGCAATGTAATTGATCTGCCCCCCAATATACCTTCAAGTTCACAGAAAAGACTAGACTTGTCTCTGTCAGGATGCCTGAGGCTACAATAAATGGTGTACTCCACAGACTGTGCGTGAAGAAGTGTGGGCTACGGGTCAGAGACGTGTGAGCCACTCCATGAGCTCTGTGGTTGGGCCATTATAGCTAAGGTGAACATCTGAATTTTTTTCATTGAATTTCATGAATTGCTAGCTGGCAACAAGGCCAGCTGGCTGTGAGGAGGGCTCTTCTCCTGCCTTTAAGCACAACGTGGAGAAGGAGAAATTCCTCACTAGTGTCTCAGACATGATGGTGCCCTTGTTCCTCTGAGAGGACCATCAGGACTTCTCAGGTGCTGCTTTTGGGGTGGTCCTGCTGTCCCCAGATCCTTCTCAGGCCTCAGGAGGGCTGCTTAGCAGCTGCTGCTATAGGAACCAATGGGAGTCACCTTGTGGTTAACGACTTGGTGCTGCCTTGGCTTTGTTACAGGGGGGATGGTAATGCCTTTGTCCATCAAGTCCTGCCTGCGGTCCAGCATGTGCCAGCTTGGCCCTATCACCATGAATTATGGGAAGGTAAAAGCAAGGAGCCACTTGGCTTGCTGCAGGGGCGATGACTGTCAAACAATCTCTGTCTCACGTAAGTTCCCTTTTTCCTTACATCTCATCCCCGCTGTGTCTGCCCTGAACCCAGGTGAGGCTTTACAGGCCAAGCCGTTGCCTGGCTCGTTCCTCTCCTTCCCTCCTTAAAACCAGTTATGGCCTGTCTCTTTCCTTCCAGTGCCACCAGAGGACACTGTGCCCAATGGGTACCAGTGTCCTGCCTGCTACAGCGTGGACTCCTTCCAGTGTGGTAATGAAATTGTAAACTGCACTGGATCCGAAACCCAGTGTGTTGACCTGTCCGGGTTAATGAATTCTGGTAACTGCCTTTTATTTGGGGCTGCCTCTCATCTTTTTGGTTAAGCGCGTAAAAGCAGGCTAGAAAGAAGCATTGCAGAGAAATAAAAATGGGCCAAAAAGTGTGAAGGCAAAAAAAGAGGAAGGAACATGGAAGGGGAATATGCTGAAAGCTGATAAAAGAGCAGGGGTGTTTTTTCCTTCTTCCTTCCTCATCGCGCACAGATAACTGTTAGAATTCCTCATAGCACAGCATAACTGAGGCCAAGAGCTGAAATGGACTCCTGAACCAATCTGATACAAGAGCACGTAGTAAATCTGACCAAGACCTTGAACCTACTATCCCTAACTAGGATGCATAAGGATCAATCTGGATCTAAGCAACTTGCCTACTTAATGAAAGCTCAGATGAAACCAATACACAGCTATTGGCTTCCTCATGAGGTGACACTGGCCATCAGGGACAAGTCACTGTTTGTTGTAGTGGTGACCCTGCTCCTAGAAAACCAGGGACAGATCTCTCCCCATGAATAGTGTAGATGAGCCTCTGGGGTCCACAAAGATCTTCTCTGCAGAGGAGCTCCAGTCCTGGGACTACCAACAGCATGTAATGTTCTCCTTCAGAAATCTTTGTCCCACCCCAAGACTGTAATTAGATAGGGGCAAGTAAACAGCAAGCTTCCTGATCATCCCCCTTTCCATCCCCACTGGAGGTGAAAGACTGCCATGTTCCACAGTAACACCAGGCAGGAAAAATAACGTGGAAATTAAAGGTTGGCTGCACCTGCTCTGAAAAAAAGACTGTGAAAAATTACCTTGTGTATCACAGAATCAGAGAATGGTTAGCATTGGAAGGGACCTTAAAGATCATTTAGTTCCAATCACCCTGTCATAGGCAGGGACACCTCCCACTAAAGCAGGTTGCTCAAAGCCCCATCCAGCCTGGCCTTGAACACCTTCAGGAATGGGGCATCCACAGGTTCTCTGGGCAACCTGTTCCAGTGTCTCATCACCTTCCAAGTAAATAATTTCTTCCTGATATCTAATCTAAATCTCCCCTTTTTCAGTTTAAAACCATTACCCCTTGTCCTGTTAAAGAGTCCCTCTCCAGCTCTCCTGTAGGTCCCTTCAGGTATTGAAAGGCTGTTACAAGGTCTCCCTGGAGCCTTCTCTTCTCCAGGCTGAACAACCCCAGCTCTCTCAGCCTGTCTTCATAGGAGTGGTGCTCCATCTCTCTGATCATTTTTGTGGCCTTCCTCAAGCCTGTCCAATGTCCCTCTCGACCCTCTTGATATGGTTATAGAGAAAGAAAGATAGCTTTTCAACTTTTAAATATAAAATAATTTTTTTTTAAATCATACTGATTCGAAAGAAAGAAAGAAAGAAAGAAGGAAGGAAGGAAGGAAGGAAGGAAGGAAGGAAGGAAGGAAAGAAGGAAGGAAGGAAGGAAAAACAAACCCTTTGGATTTCAAGTCCACCTGGGTGACCTTGCTGCTGCTTTAAATTTGTTAAGAGGATAGGAGCAGACAGGAATGGTTTTGTGGGTTTGGAGTCAAATGGACATAAGAATGGGCGATTTTTGGAGTGGAATTGGGGATCTCATTAGCCAGGGAGGGAACAGCTAGAAACACTGGTTCACCTGATGCATGGAATGTACTTCTGCTCCTGTGTAGGTGGACTGTCTCTGAAAGCTGCCATGAAGGGTTGCACCACCATTTCTGAATGCAGTATTGTAGGAGATGGAAAAAACAATCTGGGGATGATGGACATAAAGTTAAGGCGGTTCCAATGCACACCAGCTTCTGCTTTGGCCAGACTGACTTCTGGGTTTGCCCCTCCAAACACCCTCTTCCTCCCTGTCCTGTCAGGATTCATCTTGGAGAAGATTCTTTTCTGATACTCTCTGGTATTGTGTTAACAAAGATCATGACAAACTCCAGCAGTGGTTTGCACTGAGTCCTGTTTTCTGTGGCTTCTCCTTTGTGGGGAGTTTGTAAAATTCTTTTACAGTTTCACAGAATAAAGACAGTACTTGCACTTCTTTTGTTTCATTTTTGATGTAAAGCTTCATAAGTTCAATTGTGGTTGGTTTCCTGTCTTGTTCTCTGAGCTCTTTGTCCACACTGGGACCAAGGGAAACTGCATGAGGTGTCCACACACTGCACAGGTAACAGGAGCTCTCAAGACAGACTTAAAGTCTACATCCACTATCTCAGGATAAATGATAAGTTTCAAAGCCACTTTTCCAGGCTCTGACAAGGACTGGAGGTGAGTTCCAGAGAGGTTTATTCTGATTAGAGAGGTAGCTTGCCACTTTTCCCCTCCCTTGTATCCTATTTATCCATGGTAGGAGTCCCTCAGCTCAGAGGAATGCTTGTGACCCCTGGGCAGCCCTGGAGTAGTCTCCATTTCAGAGAAGAGTCAGCAACCCTTTGCTACAAGCAAAAACTGATCCTGGCAGGAGCCTTTCTCCTCATGGTTGTTCTTCCTGCCTTGCAAGACACTATCCCATTCCATCTTAGGTTTTGTGATTATCTGGAATAAATTCTTACCTTCGAAAGGTTTAATTTCATAAATCATGCAGTTTTCTATGGTGACAGGCTTCTGGGAGCCCAAGTAATGGAAAGCTGCAGCCCAATGCCTATTTCCCTTCTGTTGGCCAAACTATACTCATAGCTGGCGTCGCCTTCCCTTTTCTACATTCACCACCACCTGCCTGCTCTGCTCCAGCCACTGCTTGCCCTAGTGGGCCTCCTCAGGTTGGTCCCACACAAAGGCCCTGAAGAAAACCAGCACATCAGGCAGCACCCCTGTACTCGGGGGGCCGTTTGGGATGTGGGAAAATCTTAGCAAACGCCAACATTTCACTATCCAACCTTTTCCTAGATGAGCGGCCCATTTTTTTAAGCAGACTACAGGATTGATTATTAAGTGAACTGCACGATTGTGTCTGTCCTTAATAGCCCTGGCTCAGTGTGCAAGTGTGTGGTGTCTCACACATGGCGTTTCGGTGATCAAGCAATGCAATGTTATCCCCAAGTTCAATGCTGTGGCAGAAAGCACCATGGAAAGCCTTGGCTGCTGAAACCAGACCATCATATGTGCCAGTACTCAGAAGACTATGCCTATGGATGTATGCATGAATATATATGGGATCAGCATGGGCACTTGAATGTTCTTGTAATTTCTGTTTCTTACAGACATTCTCTTCTTCCCAAACAGGCTGAAATTCCTCTGTTCCTAATATTCCCACCAAATTATTTGGGTGAGATTTTCACATTATCCATTATAATAAAGGGGTGTGGGTCTGAGAGTGAAAATTAATTTTTGGGGTGGGGAGTGAACTGATAATATAAATCTAATTCAGGTAAGAGAGTCTGGTTAGGCTCAGTTAATTATTTGCAGAGGCTGTGCAATTACAGTGTGGATGTTAGAGAGGGAATACAGCTCCCCCCTCATGATGTAGCAATAGACTGTTACTGCACTCATTCAGCATTTTTTCCAGATCTGATAACACCCTGGAATTAAAAAAATTCTCTATCTGTTCAAGTACATTATCCCTGAACACATCTCCTGCACGTTCATGCAGAACATTACATTACTGTCCCTGGCATCCCCATAGCAAATCTCAATCTGCTTCGATAGCTCAACCCTCCACCTTCTGTTTGTTCCACTTGGACCTCTGATGTTATCGGGATGAAAAAGCTAAATGGGTTTGTTCAGCCTGGTCAAGATTTGGGTGAGATGCGTCCAGAGAGTCATGGGGTTTGGGGAGTGGTGTTTTGGGGTGGACAAGGAGGAGGAGAGAAGACAGCAATGTCTCTGTCACATGGGTTTGCACTGCAGCAGCTCAGTTTTGATCTCTAACTCAGTGTTGTGGCAAAGAAAGCTGTTGCAATCTGTGTCTGTATAAACGGGGGACTGGAGAGTGGAAACAACCCCGCATCTTTATGACTAGTGCTTGGTCCTGTTCCAGCATCCACATATTTAAAGCCTGTTGGAAATGGAAAACGTGAAATAAAATGCCTTACAGTGAAAGTCTTCAGGAGCACAAACCTGTGATCTTACTGAAATGAAGGTAGAGAAGTGGCTTGTTTACAGGCTATAAACACACTTATATAGACATGATAAGATCTTAAAGGCCTCTTTTGTACACAAGAGCAGAGCAGAAACCTAACAAATCCAAAGGAGGAGAAGTCATACCATCACCATGCACAGACTGCAGCCATTAGAGCAAAGAGGTCATCGGCTTTTGATGTCTGCAAATCCAGCATGAAGGCCTTTCAGAAAACGATGCTTTAATTGCAGACAGGTTACAGGCAGTTCAGGCAGAGCTGGTGGAAACGTGATAGACCAGGTGATGAGATAAGGAGCCCTTCTGATCTCAAACCTGGCTCCTGGGGAGGGAGATGATGCTGGAGTGTGTTCAGATAAAAGCAACACAGAGGATGGAAAGAAACCTGGTGGCGTCAATTTACAAAACCAAATCAAACAATGGAATCTCGGTATCTTGAGCAAGGAGTGATGAATGAGCCACACTTGCCTCTAAGTATCTGCAGGTTGTGAACACCAGAGAAAGGGGTATCTCCAATGATTGCCTGTAAAAGAGCCACCTTGGTGAACACAGGAAGCCCCATTGCTCACAGGGTTTAACTGAGGATATGCAGCAGGGAGCCAGTCTGAGCTCATAGGCATGTTGGGGAGGGGCAAGGAGAGTGGCCAGAATCCTTCACAGTAAATGGAATGACTTCTGCTGATCTTAATGGGCTTTGAACCAGGCCTTAGACACCAGTTTGGGTTGTTTCCATCTGGAATTTCTCCTTATAATATATACAAACCCTACTCCCACACAGGCGCACATACAGAGACGTGTAAATACCAGATCCTCCTTTAGATCTTGCAGACACTTCAGTGACCAGGCGTGTGAGATGTAGATGCTCACAGCCTTGAATGGCTGGATGCTGCTTTCCTTATCCACAATACTGACCATGTTAGTCACAGGTTTGATCTCCCCCTTTACAGTGGAGAAAACTCAGACCACTGTGTTCTCTTCCCAGAATGCGGAAAATTAGCCATCTCCTGCTGTTCCCACCTCTCTCCTCTGAAGTTTCAATTCTTTCCCAAAGAGCTGAGCTGGCCAGAAAGCCTTCTGGCAGCCAGAAAACCTGTCGGACGTACAATAATTTTGCCCAAAAGGATGGTGATTTCACAGGGTGAGGGAAGGAAAAGATTTGAGCTATCATTTGGTGGACCAATCCCTGAGCTCTGTGGATGGACTGGGGAGGAGTAGGGCAGGAGAAGCTGTGGAGAAGGGGCTGTGTCTCTGTGCAGCTATGCCTCATGCAAGGCATCTTTTATCAGATTCTGAAATCCCTTGGATCCTTCTTTCCAGCATATCTGTGTCTGAGAACTGCCACTTTTGGGAAGCATTCCTGCCTTCAAAGGTTTCACACCAGGATTTTGGGACACTGGGACACAGGGACACAGTTTATCTGGCCAGACCATGGGCTGGAGTTTGCAAAGGAACGCAAAGTTGTTGCTGTGTTTCTTTTATATAATGACTAGGGGTCCTATAAGGAAGTTTGTCCAGCAGCCTGGGACAGCAGGTCCAGTAGGTATTTTGGGGATTACAACTCTTCAAAGGCACAATGAAGACAAGCAGTGAGTGAACAAGCAATCTTCCCTGCCTCTTTCCGGAAAGCAGAGCAGGGCTAGGGCCATTTAACTGAATGTAGGCTTCTGCAATGGGTCCGTGTCTCCATCTGAGCATATCATCAAACTTCTAGGGAGACTGAGTCAATACAGCCCTTGGGGATCTGCTTCTCCGTTTCTAATCACATTGCAGGTTCCCATTTTGTACTGGGAGGCTCATCACTAATAGATGTACCTCCATTGCATACACAGTGTTAAGTGGGAAGGATCCCATCCCCAGGGTTCTGTTTTTCCCTTGGAGAACAAATTTTATCTTCAAGCTGTGGAGCACAGAGTCCAAATGATCCACATCCCACTGCACAAAGGAATAGGCTAACCTCGTGTCTAAAGCTTCATGTTCTCATCTCCTACCTCTTTACCTCTATTAGATTAAAAATTGCTGTTCCCAAAACTTCACACATATTTATTCTTCTCTGGATTACATATTGTGAAGAATAATATTTGCAATTGCATTTGCATTTGGTACCCATGTCTATTGCTGCCATATAGAAGAAGCATCTCCCCTTCCTTAGATATAGCTGAACTGTGGTAGACCATCTTGTTGGATTCATCGGAGCTCTCATGCAGATGAGTGAATGAAAATAAAGTTCACCCCTGCACCTATATTTGAATCACCTCACAAGCAACCGTAGCTCTAAGACATAGCAACTATTAGGACAAGAGCTGAGGCATAAGTCAGTGGTGGGACTGGGTGCTTGGTTGCTGCCTCTGTTATTACAACAGTTGTTCTGTTGTAGGAAGTTGCTGATCACAGGAACTTCCACAGTTCACTGCCTGTCGTGGCACACCTCATGTCTGATTCTGTCTCTAGGGAACAACCTCTTGGGCCTCCTGCCCAGAAACCTGTGTTGTTGCAGTGAAGAATTCAGATTTTCAGCTCCAGAAGAACCAGGTAGGGGATATCAGATCACAGCACGTGTTTTCCAAACAGATTTCTGCTGGAGACCTCATGGGATGGTGCTAGAGACCTCATGGGATGGTGTGGCTTGCCAGAGAAAACATGAAAACTATTGGCAGCTGATTTCCAAACAAGTATCTGGTTGCAGATTTTGGGTTCTGGGAAGGTTGAAGGGAGCTGTGAGTTGACAACTCTAGGAAACTATAAGGCCTGTTGTGGCCCCCAGATAAGCACCCATTTGTAGGGTTTGTTGGATCCAAAGTGGTTGGTGCAATTTGGGAAGAAGCTTGTCACAGCCTATGCAAAATGTCTGTCTCCTTGTATTCAGTCAAGGAGCCTTCTCAAGATCTAGGAGCTGATTCCCCTCTGGAGAGGTGGGAGCTTTAGCAGATGGTGTTGCAAGACACTGATCCATGGCATCACTGCAAGGCTCAGAGTATGCTTAAGAAGTCAGGCTTTAATACATGTTAAAATTCCCTTACAACATGTCTGTAAAATGATGAATTTAAGATGTTTTAATTTTTTGATGTCCCCCTTGCTCCTTCTTTACTGTGTTACTGATTCCATGGTCTAGTGCTCACCTACAGTAACAATGGTCTGACATGTCACGTTTGAGAAGTGTGGCTCAGGCTGGATTTATCTGCCTCGTGGTCTCAAACCTTTATGGTTCACTCAAAAATCTGCAGACACAAGCGTGGGAAAATCCTTCCCTAAAATGGTAGCTGAGATCCTCATATATTTGCATGAAGGCAAGAGGGGTGCAGTAAGAAGTTCATTACAGTATTACAAGATGTGTCAGATTACAGGAACTGACCATGTTGCAAATTACGCATCAGAGCTGCTGTAAACTGCCAAAACTACTAACAAGTACCATGTGCCACAAATGGCCCCAGACTGAGAGCACATGGTGCTTAGGACACTAATGACCTGCAGGAAATCATAGAATCATGTGGTCCGGAAGGGACCTTCAAAGGTCATCTAGTCTGACCCCCCTGCAGTCACGGGGACACCCCCAACTAGACCAGGTTGCCCAGGGCCTCGTCGAGCTTCACCTTGAATGTCTCCAGGGAAGGGGCCTCAACCACCTCCCTGGGCAACCTGTTCCAGTGCTCCACCA